>CAIGRF010301042.1:51617-65943 GCA_903798235.1 Fraxinus ornus | reverse complement strand
AAACAAATAAATATCACCCATTTTTCAAAATAATCTATGTAATAAATTATGAGATAAATTTGTCACTTATAATTATTTTATTGGTTTCATGATGAGAAGAATATGTTGGCAATTTTTTGTGGTTTTTTTTTTTTTTACGGGTTGGCCCGGCTCGGGCAGGCTCCTCAAAACCAGGCTCGGCCCGAGCCTGGCTTAGTGGAACCTAGCCGGGCCCGGCTCGGGCTTTTTCCGAGCCGAGCCCGAGCCGCCGAGCTTTTTTGTCATCCCTAGAAACGTTCCACCAATAACTTTTTTACATGAAGACACCATTGAGGTTCATTACCCCCATTTCGATGCTTTGGTGGTACAAGCCATCGTGGCTAGGAACGGGATTAAGTGCATGTTGGTAGACGATGAGAGTTCTGTTAATATCCTATTTGGAACCTTCTATGACAAGATGATGGTGGATCACGAGCTCACCCTCATGACCGTCCATTTATATGGTTTTACCGGCGACATCATTGATCCTAGGGGGAGGATCACGCTGGTAGTGAAAATGGGGGAATCCCAACTTACGGCTCACTACTTTATAGAATTTCTCATTGTTGGTCACCGATCCGCCTACCATGGAGTATTAGGGTGACCCACTTTGAAAGACCTTGGGGCCGTTACCTCCATACACCATTTATGTATGAAATTTCGCACTAAAAGAAGAGTTGCTACGGTAGAAGGGGACCAAATGGGTTCGAGAGAATGCTACCTCAGCTCTTTGAGAAAGTCTGAACCCTGAAGTATAAATATGGTACTAGTGGACACTAAAATGGTTGACGCACCTGAAGAAGGTCTCACCCCTGAGCAAAAGGGAGACATCAACATGATCAATGCCCTTGAAGAAGGGGTCATCGATGTGGATTTAGGCCCTAGGGTCACCGAGTCAAACTCACAAACTCGAACTTTTCTCGGTTGACCTACATGACTGCACAAGGGTGTTGCAATAGGGAAGGATTTAGACATGTTTACATGGAAGCACGGAGATATGGTGGGCATCGACCCCAAAGTTAGTTGCCATCGTCTTAACGTGGACCCCAAGTTCACCTCTCATAGGCAAAAGAGAAGATCTTTTAACCTAGAAAGGTACGGAGCTTTGAAAGAAGAGGTACAAAAGCTCAAATCCAATGGGTTCATCGGGATGTAGTGTACCCAAAAGGGGTCTCCAACCCAGTCTTAGTAAAGAAACCCAATGGCAAATGGAAAGTTTGCATAGACTTTTTCAATCTCAACCAAGCATATCCAAATGACAATTTTTCACTTCCAGGGATCGACCAGTTAGTTATCTCCACCGCAGGTCATGAGCTCTTGAGCTTCATGGATGCTTACTCAGGATACAACCAAATTCTCATGTACCTATCTGACCAAGAGAACACTTCATTCATCACCGATAGAGACCTCTACTGCTACAAAGTCATACCATTTGGCCTAAAAATGTTGGGGCAACCTACCAACAACTAGTCAACAGGATGTTTGCTGACTTTATAGGCAAAACAATGAAAGTATATGTTGATGACATACTTGTGAAGAGCCTCAAAGTTGTAAATCACATCAAACACATGGGGGCCACTTTCAGAATATTAAGAAAGTACCAGATGAAGCTGAACCTGTTAAAGTGTACTTTTGGTATAGCTTCGAGGGAATTCTTGGGCTTTATGGTCAACCCGCGAGGTATCGAAGCAAACCCGAAAAAATTAAAGCCTTGCTAGATAAGAAATCCCCCTCCAAGCCCAAAGACGTAAAAAGTTTAATAGGTCGTTTAACATCGTTGAGTCGTTTCATCTCCAAAGAAATAGATAGGTGTCTCCCGTTTTTCAAAGTTCTCAAGGGATGAAAGAGGTTTCAGTAGAACGAAGAGTGTGAAGAGGCTTTCTAAGGGCTGAAGAAGCAATTGAGGCAAGCCTCCCTTTTCTCAAAGTCCAAGGAGGGAGAATGGCTTCTTTTGAATTTAGTTGTGAGTGTAGAGACCGTGAGTTCAGTTATGGTAAAGGAAGAAGGCGGTGCACAAATGCCCGTTTACTATGTAAGCAAGGCCCTCCTGCCGCTGAATCACTTTACACTGATATGAAAAAACTTGTTTTGTCCCTTATGATCGCTCTTAGGAAACTGAGGCTCTACTTTCACGCCCACAATATACACGTGTTAACAAGTCTTTTAATTAAGCAGGTTCTCCAAAAGTCGGATTCTTCGGGAAGACTAATGAAATGGACTGTGGAATTGAGCGAATTCGACATTTCCTATCAGCTAAGAACCTCGGCAAAATGGCAAGTCGTAGCGGACTTCGTAGTGAAATTCACTGAGGCAACGGACATCAATGTGGCAATATTTTTTCATGAAAAATATTTTCTTATTTTTGATCACGTGACTATATTTTTCTTGAAAATAAGGAAAATATTTTCTTTTATTTTTCAGGGAAACTCTCTCTCTCTAACCATATCTCTCTCGTTTACCTATCAATAAAAGATGGATAAATACAACATATTTAAGATTGAGAATTAAACCAATTAAATATATTTAATTAATAATTTTCATACAAATAAATTTTAGATAATTCGATTGCCTATAATTTCTTTCCATGTAAATTAATAATTTTCATAGAAATAAGTTCTAAGTAATTCCATCCAAATTCTATGATTGTAATCAAACACACCCTAATAGACTTCTATTTGGATATGATCTCTCCCCTAAATCCTAATAGACATGAGACCAATCTTAATCCCATGGACTCTCGGTGGAGTTTTATTCGGATAAGTATTGCCACGGTTTAGTTTAGTTTAGCACAATATATCTTAGTAATGAGTATAAATTGTAAAAGATAAAGACAAACAGTAGCCAATAATATTGGTCTCGTGTAGATTTAGAGAACAATGATTCGTATAAAAAAGACTGAAAAATGAATGTATAAACCAAAATAAAATGTTTTTGAGATATTTTTACTTAGAGTATGTTCGATAGAGATTAAAATCGGATTAAAATTAAAAAACTAGCCGTTATTGTTGACTTTTATAGACGAGTGAGACCTAATAACGTAAAGAAAATTTAGAGGGTGTTTGGTAGAGATTAAAATCGAATTAAAATTGAAAAATTAATCGTTATTGTTGACTTTTATCAGACGAGTGAGATCCAATAACGGCTATATTTTCAATTTTAATTGGATTTAAATGGGGGTAAGCTCTTAATAAAAAAAATCTAAGAAATGTGTGCCTCTGGATGCTATATTCCTTTCATGATTTTAATGAAATTATCAGCTTGACTTAGGTTGCCAATGATACACAATATAGAAAATAAACACAAAAAGTTAATTTATTGTTCTTACTTTTTAAATAAAAAATTAGTGTGAAGAAAATGCTTTGTATGAATTAAAGAAATGCTATTTTACCCAAAAGAAGATGTGTAAATGCAATCCGAATTTTCAAGATGGAAAAAAAAAATGATGTTAACAAAAATGTGACAAGGTATTCGACTAGCATTTGTTAACATTATCAATAAGGCAGGCAGAATTTGGTCAAAGCATGCTATGACCAACGTCTAACTTTTTTTACATTTGATACGGTGAACTAGGAGTTAATTATTTCAACGGTCACTGAACTTTACAAAGTGTCACGTTTTACTAATTGAACTTTAAGTTGCATCCCATCACTCACTGAACTTAGTAAAGTTGCACTCCATCAATCACCGAGCTAATTCCGTCAACACTGGTTGCCTACGTGGATGGCGATTTGCACACGTGGCCGTTAAATTACTGCATCTGGCCATTAATTAGTCATGTCATAAATTCCCTAACACCCAAACACCGCCTGAACAGCCTTAGTTTTGTTCTCCTTAACGGAGCAGAGTAAATACAAAGCCGTGCAAGCATCCTTTTTACCTCGAAAATTCCCTATCTCTAGCAAATTCACCAGCGGAGGAATCGCACTAGACCGGCCAATCGCGATTTTATTCTCTTCGATATAAGAGAGCCGAAGCAGAGCGCAAGCCACGGTCTCTCGAGCCGTTGAAGTTCCCAATTTCAATGGGCGAACTAAGGGTTTGATAGCGCCAGAAGATGCAATTAAATTCTTATTTTCATCACATAGTGACAAATTAAGGATAGCAGTGACTCCACATTCCTGTAATTGAGCATCATTTGATGAAAATATCGACACAAGAGGTTTAATGGCGCCGATTCTTGCAATTTTGATCCGATTCTCCGGTTTGTTCTTGGCTAGCAACCTGATTCCCATGGCATCTTGTTTTTGATCATCTATGTTATCAGACTGAAGGTCATCAATTCTCCTCTTTTCACCGTTAACAAATTTGCTGACTGATTTGTTGTTCGAAGTTAATACCTACTGAAATGAGTGGCTTTGTTGTTATTCAAACTGTTCGATGAAAGGCCTGACCCAGATATAGCCTCCATATAGCCTCCATTAACGTTGTTATTTCTGGGATTTAGCATAATGGAGATTGCGAAGAAGCTTTCAAAATATTTAAACTAATTTCTGTTGAGAATTTGTTGATGGATTTTTTGTTCTCTCAAAGGTTCCAATCGCGATTTCAGAGATCAAATTGGGTGTTGGGAATTTATGACATGGTTGATTAATGGCCAGCTGAAGTAATTTAACGGCCACGTGTGCAAACCGTCGTCCACGTAGGCAATCGGTGTTGACGGAATTAGCCCGATGATGAATGGAGTGCAACTTTACTAAGTTCAGTTAGTGATGAGATGCAACTTAAATGTCAGTTAGTAAAACGTGACACTTTGTATATCGTCCACGTCTACAAACGGTGTAGACGGAATTAGCCTAGTGAGTGATAGAGTGCAATTTTACTAAGTTCGGTGAGTGATGGTGTGCAACGTAAAGTTCAGTGAGTGAAATATGACACTTTGTAAAGTTCAGTGACCGTTGAAATAATTTAATTATAATTAGCTTTAATTTCTGTCTATTAATGTACCTTAAAATTAAAAGGAATGCATAGAACATAACGAAAATACTAATGAAAATTGAGAACCAATTAATATAAAACATAAATTAGGGGAGGAGGGAAAAGAAAAAATTAAAATCTCCAAACAAGTTAATAATACAGCAAAAAAAAAAATATTAAAATAAAATAAAATTTCATCACAATCTCAGCCAGAATTTTCATTAATCTGAAAGTTTTTTCATCATCATCGCAACCTAAATTAAAATCACCTAAAAAAAAAAACCCCTAAAAAAGTGAAGAATCAATCATCTCATTGAGTAACCAGAAACCCAATACTAAAATCTGGTCCCTAGGATGGTTACAAGTGAAAATAGACCAACATTGTTAGTCCTAAAAGTTAAAATTACCTTATCCTACCCTAGTCTTCTGCAGCAATGGAGCGAAGCCGTGGTAAGAAACCGATGAAGAATTCTTACAAGAAAAATGGTCAAAAGTTTCAATACCCACTTCAGAAAAAAGCTTCAAGAACTCATCCAAACCTAGTCCACCAAATTTTTCCTCATCATTTTCAAGAAATTTCAAGATTTCTCTGAAAAAACCGGCATCACATGGTAGAACCAACCCACCGGTTGTGGGGAACCCAAATTCCTCCGCCGCCTCGCGCAGGATGTCAACGAAGACTGGAAAGTTCAGGAACCGGGTGGGGATCACGAACCGGCGGCGTTCTGGGCCAACGTAGACTGCTAATGAGCCGGAAGGGGTGCGGTTTGAACCGGCCGGTTCGTCGGAATCTGAAGAAGAGTAGTAGTGTGTCCACCGCTTAAGGCTGTTGTTTTTCCAGCGGCGGACGACTTGTCTTAGCCGCACGATCTGAGTGATGACGTTGCTTTTCTTGATGGCTGCGGCCATGATTTGGGTTTTGAAGCTGAGCTCTTTTCAATTTGTGGGAGTCTGAGAGAGGTTAGTGGCAACAAAAGTAAATGGAGACTGTTCTTTTCTTTCATGAAATGTTTAATAGTGACCGACTAAAATAGCCATGGGACGCGATTTACCTAAAATAGCCCTTTGTATTTTTGCATTTCATCTTGTCAAAATGTCATTTTAATAAATTTTGATAAAAATTATTAAATTGTGAATTCCATAAGATAAGATGTACAACTAAAATTGAGTTTGATTTATTAAGAAATAATAATTTTTAAAAAATGATGAAATAGAGGAATTTGGCCTCACTATAATGAGAATTTGGAAAAAATATATATATTTTTAAAATAATAATTTTTTAGAGAATGTGTGATTAAAAAAATAAAAAGAATTTAAATTTACGTGTAATGTTATTTTATTAAAAAAATAAGCGATTAATATATAAGAGAGAATAAATTATAATTTTAATGGGGTCATGAGCTAAAATTCTTTTGATAATTCTAGTTTTTTGGTTATACTGCCCATGTTTGAGTCCCATTTTATAAAAAAAATCATTTTTTTTTCAAAACTAATTTTTAATTAGATTTTTTTAATAAAATAATATTATACATAAATCGAAAAAATATTCTTTATTTTTAACCACACATTCTCAAAAAAATCACTATTCAAATTTCAACACTGACCAAATTTTATTTTATTTTGTATTCAAAAAGTGTATGCGGAAAAATGTGTTACAAGAAAAATAGTAGTACGGGATGTACGAGGAAGAAGATTGAAATTCGAGTTGCGTGCACGTGATATAACTGATAATTGCATTAGTTAGTCAAAGTCAGCTGTAAATCAGGCCATAATTTACACATGCTTTAAGATATTACAAAGATCTTCAAAATATTATTTTAATTAATTTCAATATTTATTTGATTGCGTAATCCCAGTAATTACCTTAATCAAAGACCTAGCTTTGATTTTAGAGGTCATTTCTTCCTTGATGTTTGCTATGGAAACTGTAGAAAATTAATAATTTACTGCGGTCAAGTACGATTAATGATTAATTAAATCACTGTTGAGTCACATGGGTCATGGCTTAGAGCTTGTTTGGAGAAATTTTTTTAAAATGAAAAATGTTTTTTTTTTTTTAATATTTAGGAATGTGTAGTTAAAAAGTTGAAAAAATTTATGGATCTAAAAAAATGTGTGGTTGAAAATGATTGTGCAAAAAATAATAATAAAAATAAAAATAATTTTCAAAAAATCTTTTCAAATTTCTATTTTTATTTTTTGGAAGAATATGTATGACTATTCACCACTTGCCACAATGTGTAAAACGAAAGTCTAAAAAATAGTGACAAAATGTAAATTTATAGTAAAATGCGTATAATCGATGAATTCTTTGCTATGTGATGGCCTTCCATTTACAAGAGATGTACTTGAAATCGGTTGTATATATACATCACAACTTACATATTTGTTTATTAACAGATAATGTGACGTAATATAATTGAATCAAAATTTTAACAACCAACTAAGAGGGTGTTTGGTATGGATTAAAATAAGATTTTTAGAAAAATTGTAATAAAAGTTTTTGAAATGTGTGGTTGAAAAGATGTGAGACCCATGAAAGATGTGGATAATATTGAATGTTTGACTTTGACTTAAATTAAAATCAGATGTTAATCCGATTCAAACATGCCCTAAACTACATCACCAATCTATAAAAGAATAGCAACGTACAACAAGTATTTTTCCCTTGAAATAGTGGTTCATTTACTAAAACTACAGCTATTAGGTGACATGTTAGGGCAGTTAGGGGAGTCTAAATTTACTATCTTTACATTGTTAGAGATAATTCATAATATATCTCAATTACTCATTCTTCCGATCTGTAATTTGATCGATCTAGTTATGTTATTCTTCTAGAATGAACATCAGTAAATAACCTCATTTTTTAGCCAAAATACATTTTGAATAGTGTTTTATTTAAGAATGTGTAATTTAAAAAAATGAAAAATATTGAATTTACGTATAAAATTATTTTATGGGAGAATACGTTGTTAAGTTTTGAAAAAAAAATCATTTTTTTGAAAAATTGGAGACCAAACATAGACATATCTAGAAATCACCCTTTTGACATAGTCATTCTACACAATTACTATTTGAGAGATGGGAAATGGTCATGAGGGAAACCAAAAAAGTACAACGTACTTGAGGAGGATATATTTAATTTATACTTTTAAATTTTATGGATTGCAATCAGGGCGGCATTTAAATAGAAAGACTTCTCATGCATGTGGCATTAATATGATAATATCTAATGAATAGATGATCTAGTTCAAATTTCATTTCCAATGAAATTCGTTTATAATTTAAATTGGTGTAAAAGACATGAGTGAGGTAGTCTCAGTTGAGCTAACAGTCACAGTGTGAGGGTTCGATTCTTACCTCTAACAATGTTTGGAATTTGACTCTTTGTAGGCACCAGTATGATAGCTTTTGTACCTAGCTTGTTGAGGCACATCCAGCGATTTATCTTCTCAGCGATGCTCTAGGGGCGGGGCGGGGCCTCAAGATTGTGGTTCAACCTTTTTTTTCTAATGTATATTTAAAGGTATGAATCTCTAATTTATATTTTTTTAAAAAAAGGCAAATATTGAATTATGATAACGCATTCCATCTGGAAGAGCCTCTATATTTCGATTGATAAAAACTACTTTGTTAATGTCTATCAACTCTTGTCAAAATACGAGTCCTTAGGTGACTACCTAAGTGAAATTATGTTAGAACCGAATCCACATATATGTGTGAATTTTACGCCTTCTTTGAGCACAAAACCAACCGAACTAACTATAATTTGGCACAAACTCTACCACAATCTATTTCGGAAAGCTGACATTTAAGAATGGACACGGGTTGATAATGATTCGGTGAATTCTGAAGAGAATCGAACCAAATCAAGTACCAATAAGTATATTAAAATGGAATCTTTGGTTCCATCTCTAATAATACTGTAAACTAGGCTAACAGGCCGACTTGCACCGGCTCTTGCCCAATATGTTGAGGATGGATCAGCCCAAAACATGGCCTACCAGGTTTGCGTCCACCAATTCTACCGGTAGACACACGAGGTTCTTTAGGACTTGGATACTGAATTTGGCACAAATAGCACTAAATTGGAGTTAAAGA
This sequence comes from Fraxinus ornus, assembly GCA_903798235.1. Taxonomy (NCBI): domain Eukaryota; kingdom Viridiplantae; phylum Streptophyta; class Magnoliopsida; order Lamiales; family Oleaceae; genus Fraxinus; species Fraxinus ornus. The sequence continues at coordinate 56,910 of CAIGRF010301042.1, read as the reverse complement.
AAGGACTTGTAGGCTTTCACCTCTGGCACTGGTTCTGTAAGTTTTAAGCCTTTGTTTGATACATATTCTTTCAAAACTTATTTTCAACCATACATATTTGATTATCGAGAATCTATAAAAAGTTTCAAAATTTCCTTTTACAAGTTGGATTTTACATGCTCAATTTTTTTAAGAACATGTGACTAAAAAATCGAACTTAAGACCATTACGTGCACATCATCTAAATGTTTAAGTTATTTACCGTGGATCATATTAATTTAATAGATTTATATCCCAAAATGAGGAATTACTAGGGGTTACATGCATATCTAAGCTTTGTTCAACATTTGCTACATTTATCTTGAACTTCATTATCGTCTAGTATTTTTTCCAGTAAAGCTATAAAAGGCACGAGACATGGTAGAATAGCAAGGTCAAAAGCTTAAGTTCACCTTGGTGTGAGCGTCTTCCTAATTTTAATATTCTCTAATTATTCTAAGATCATTAAATAAATAAACAGTACTCTTGAAAGTTAGAAATTATGCAAGTATGTCATCATGAAATATAATAGTTTATATTTCCTAAATATGAGTTTTTACTCTAGTTTTCTATTTATTAACTTTTTTTTTAATTTAATTGGTCTATTTAATCTTAGAAAAATGGCCAAAAAAAAAAATATTTGCATGCCCCGCATTTGGTGGTCACACCTCATACGGTCGTACTTAAGCCCGCGTAAACCCTACATTATCATGCCTCCCAGATGTTAGAACATTAATTTTTAGTAGTATCAGAATGGAGAACGGTTCTTAGTTTTGTAAAAATACACGTTGTCAAAGTTCATTTGATTCCAAACAAATACTGGAACAGAATCACCTTTTAATTTTTGTTGATTCCTAAAAATACCAGAAATCTAGACGTCGAACTATTTGGTTCGGGCACGAATACATAAAATTGAATTCGTTGATTTTTAAACATCAAATACGAGATTTAAGAAATTAGAGAAATCTCAACTATTCAAATTCTCTTTCAAATTCTACTCCATTCCTTGCCATAAGGCTTACAACTCGTATTTAAAGTAGTAAATAAAATTTGGGTAATAACTAAACTCCTAAATAACGAGTAATTCTAGATAATGATAAAATTGAAGATAATGACTAACTCTAAATGAAATTAAAATCCTAATTTAATTAAAATTATGAAAATTAAGAGTCCTAATACTAATTAAAGACTAAACTAATTATAAATTAAACACAGACAAAATTGCATTAATAAAATTAAAATCAGTCAATATTTAATCTTCATCAAAATACCTCACACATTTACTACTTGTTTGATAAAGCTATGTTTTCTCAAAAATTGATTAAATTCGTTGAACTTATTTTTAACCGTATTTAACATTCATCCATAATTTTTATCCACTTTTTATCCCATATTTTCTGGTATCCATCGAATTTTATCAACTTTATTTGATAAAAATTTAGATCAAACACGTCTTTAATTGCCAAAAAAATGTCCTACAATGCTTCAACATATTAAATTATGTAACCACTTCCAATATATTCTTTCATGTCATTTTCAAGACATTTGAAGGATCCTAACAACTAACCCCTCACGTGATGTCTGCAGGCATTAAAGTTTGAAGCAAACCCCTCAGACAAACTTAAATATTGTTAACTGACATGTGTGAATGTTATTTAGACCTCTTGGCTCTTGCTTAAAAGATGATGTGATCCAGGATACGATGGCAAGTTCGAGCAACGATTCATTGATAGTTGAGGAAAGGCCAATGATTAGGTCGTGAGTAAGCGGGTCAAGAAAGCGATGAGACTACTTCAAATCACGATGGATGAAAAATTGATCACGGCGAGCAAATGACAAGTTTCATGTTGGGCATGAGAGATGAAATGAAGTGACGAAACTTGATTCAAACAATGGACGACGAAAATGGAAGGAGTTGTTCATGCCCATTCACCGAAACCCTAGTGGAGGATTTCAGTTGATCTATGCGACCGCATAGATTTACACTATGCGGCAGCATAGTTTAAATTCGGCATCAAATTTTTTAAATTTCGTATAATCTTCTATTTTAGTTGAAACTCTATTTTGTGATATCTTTTGTTATTTTTAAAGTTTAATTCCGTTTTTATTAGGATTTTAGGGATTTACTATAAAAAATATTATTATTTTCATTGTAAAATACACAATTGCTACGTGGATTCGCACGAAGAGACTGAGATAGCAGCGGGCATTGGGACAAGGATATAGTATACTCAAATTATGGAGTGATAATTGTTTAATTGAACTTAATTAGAATTTACTTCAACTGTACATAATAATTCTCTCATTATAAAATAATAATTTTCTACAATTATATATATTATTCCCACTTGTAACTTATTCCAAAAGATAATAATTCACTTAGGTGAGAATCGTGAGCAACACAAGACAACAAAATCATGTCACGAGATATTACAAGACAAACATTCACCTCCACTTGGTCAATCCCCTTCACACATTTTTCTCCTCCCACCGTCCATTATTTCTTCCTGTAAATCAGAGCTTTTAATCAAAACAAAGCTTCCAATTTTCAGTGTTTTCTTCTTCAATGGCTTCCCCTGCACAGTCATTGAAGTTAGCTCCATTTCTCTTCTTCTCCATTCTCACTAGCCTTATCTTTTCTGCTATTCCCATTCATGCCCTAAACATTGGCATTCAGGCAAATGGAGGCGTCTCTCTGGTTAGTTATTGATCATCTAACTCAACCAGCAGACTGAACCCATTTTTCGTTTTGACAAAAAATTGTTTGTAAGGATTGAAGTTTACCTGGTTTTCTTATTTTGTAGAGTAAAGAATGCAGCAGAACATGTGAATCAAAGTTCTGTGGAGGTACAGTAACCTCATTTCTGTGTCAAACAATTTATAGTTTAAATTTGCATCAAATTCAAATATTGGATTTTAATGTTTCTTGTTGATTTGAAGTTCCTCCATTCTTAAGATATGGAAAATACTGTGGACTTCTGTACAGTGGATGTCCAGGAGAGCAACCTTGTGATCTCTTAGATGCTTGTTGTATGAAGCATGATCAGTGTATACAAATTAAAGGCAGTAAGTTTTTTCTATTTCAACAAAGCAGATGAAGTATTGATTTTCACCCTGTCCTTTTTCTTAATTTTAAGCCAATAGAATACATGGGAATAAAGTGTGGCCAAACTTTTTTAGTTAAAAGTTAAGTACCAAAAACCGTGGGCTGAACTAGTGAAATGAGAAGAGATGTAGTCTGTTGATTGAAAATTTGTGGCCAGCACCAATACCGACGAGTTGAGCAGTTGGGTCGTTAGATTTTGGTGTTATTAACTGTTGGGTATTTTAATGATGTCCAAATAACCTCTAGACAATGATGAAAATTTGTGGTCCGTTTATCTTCATAGACTATAAGCCTGAGATTGAAGAATATTATTAAAATCCACACTACAAATAATATAGTCTAATCCCGTTGGGTATTTAGAGGAAATCAGCCCATCGGGCTAGGCGCTCAATACCCAATTTTGAAGATAATTTGAAAATGGAATTCTATTCCTTTTCTCACGTGAAAGTTAGATGGTTATATTATTCTTATCCTTGGTAAGCATTTCAGTTTTCTTGAACTTTATTTTGGAGAGAAAAATCCGGAAATTCGTTTGTCCATTTTGCCTATAAATTGGAGTCTTTTGGTTTCATTTAATTACACCAAAAAAAAACTTGAAGAAAATCGGCTTCTTCTTCCTCCTCTTACTATGCCTTTGTGTGCCAATTTCTCCACCTCTTCTTCATGCCTTCGTGTGCAATTCTCTCTACTTCCAAGTTCTCCATTTTGATGTTGCCTTTGTGGTGTTGGATTAAAGAATTTCTGAGCCTAAGAGAAGGGGAATTCATTGTTCTTCAAATTTAGTTTCTTCATTTGATTTCCTTTATTAATATTTCCATAACTTATTGTTTGATTTGTTCAATTGTAGGTGGAATTAGTATCAACATTAACAACAATTAATTTAGTTGCACAAAATTTGTTTACAAAATAAGTGTGGCAAGATCTAAACCATTGATTTCAAAAACTGTTTTTGAAATAATTGACTTTAATGTTATCAACACATAGCTTGTAAACCAAGTTTATCAACCTTCTTTGTACACGTAACATGATTCTATTAACAAACCCTAAGTATTGGGGAGGAATGACAAATTAATTACGAAGGGATTCAAGTATAGGGTATTTTAAGTGTGCCCAAAAAAAGTTAAAATTATAAACTGAAAATTTTGATGTGGTTATGGTGTGCCAGGTTACTTGAGCCAACAGTGCAATCAAGAATTCCTTAACTGTGTAGACAGGTTCAAGAAATCAAGAACTCCCACTTTCAATGGAAACACATGTAAAGTTGATGAAGTTGTCCATGTTATCAAGGACGTCATTGATGCTGCTATTGTTGCTGGAAAGATTTTTGGTAAACCTTAAAATTTTACAATGTCCTTCTAAATAAATCAATTAGGGGCTAAGTTGTGGCTTATTTTTCTTTTATTACTTGCTCTATTTTCCTACCTTTTTAATATGTTAAAAAAAATTCTTTTTAGAATGAACCCAACCTTGTTTCCTCTCATGAATTGGCAGGTTTTTGTAATCAATTCTGTTATCTTTCAACATTGAGGAAAATCAAAATCATTATTTTTTCATTTTACTGGACCAAAAAAAAAAATATCTACTCTCTTAATTAATTAAGATAAAGTTAATAAATCCAATGCACCTTCTCTACTAGAAGAAATTTGAGTGACGAAGTGACTTTTTTTAGTTTATTAATGTTATCTCATCCAAACTGTGAATCATATGAGTATGGTCCATACTGGATGCAGTTTGGTTTGGAATGGTTTCGACTCCTGGTTACACCCAAAGAATAATGCTGTAATTGTAGTGCAATTTTGGGGTGTCGTATTCACAGGGAGATGGGAAAATTATCAAGATCCAAAAAAGATGGTTGTTCTCACGAATTATAGGAAATATATTTGCTCGTCACGGAATCGAGATTAATTTTTTGGAAATAAAAAAATTAAAGTGAACGAATAAGATAATAAAGTGTGGAGATTCTCTCAATCGGATTGGATCAATCACATCAATTATTCTATTTTTATAACACAGTCAGAGGCTTTCATCTCGGCACTCTAATCGAAAGATATGTAGTTTAAACCCAATTTAATTCTAACGTAATTCTAATAGTTAATCTTCCTATTGCATTGTCACACTTGGTTTATCGAAATCAGATTCAAAATCGACTATATATTAAAGTATAAAGTA
>CAIGRF010301042.1:38131-51452 GCA_903798235.1 Fraxinus ornus | reverse complement strand
TAGCATAAAGTAGTAAACAATCCACCAATAACATTCATGAGATTATGATTCAACAAATATTTCAATTCGTCAATAGAAAAAGCATGACTGAATCTATGATTAATTTAATAAAAGTTGGATCAATCTCATTACAAATTCATGAAAAGAAACTATAAATTTTAGAGTCGTTCAACAAGAGAATACCAAAATATGTGAATAATAGATGTGAAATCACCAATTCCGAAATATTTCCTCCTTAGCTTCACCGAAAGAATTAGTTGTTCAATGTGTTTTTTGAGCCTAAGAGATGATGAAGATGAATAATGAGGCGTCTGGGGTGTTCTGGTGTGTTTTAGGGTTGAGAGACGTGTGGAAATTTAGTTACCATAGTTCAAATCCATGCGGTCGCATAGAACAAAGTATTTCAGACTCTTGGTTCGCTGAAGACTTCAGTACAATCGCATGGATTTATAACCATGTGACCGCATGATTTTACCCTTTTTTTTCCGCCGAATAGTGTTTAGTATTTTGATCATAAATTTCTCTCATGATGTACGATTGAGGTGATTCAAGATACGTTAGAAAGCTAACTCAAATGAATACAACTTTTATTTAGATGTAAGCTTCCAATTCGATCATCTACCATGTCGAAAAAAGGTCTCAATATAAGGCTGAAAACTGGTGCAAAACTTTTCAGCATGAAAGTTGATATGTGATAATATTTTGGCTATATTTCATCCCTTTGACTCCTTTCTTCATACAATTGACCTCTAACACTCTAAAATCTTCATCAAAAAGTTAGAAACAAGTTTAGAATNAATAATTCCATAACTTATTGTTTGATTTGTTCAATTGTAGGTGGAATTAGTATCAACATTAACAACAATTAATTTAGTTGCACAAAATTTGTTTACAAAATAAGTGTGGCAAGATCTAAACCATTGATTTCAAAAACTGTTTTTGAAATAATTGACTTTAATGTTATCAACACATAGCTTGTAAACCAAGTTTATCAACCTTCTTTGTACACGTAACATGATTCTATTAACAAACCCTAAGTATTGGGGAGGAATGACAAATTAATTACGAAGGGATTCAAGTATAGGGTATTTTAAGTGTGCCCAAAAAAAGTTAAAATTATAAACTGAAAATTTTGATGTGGTTATGGTGTGCCAGGTTACTTGAGCCAACAGTGCAATCAAGAATTCCTTAACTGTGTAGACAGGTTCAAGAAATCAAGAACTCCCACTTTCAATGGAAACACATGTAAAGTTGATGAAGTTGTCCATGTTATCAAGGACGTCATTGATGCTGCTATTGTTGCTGGAAAGATTTTTGGTAAACCTTAAAATTTTACAATGTCCTTCTAAATAAATCAATTAGGGGCTAAGTTGTGGCTTATTTTTCTTTTATTACTTGCTCTATTTTCCTACCTTTTTAATATGTTAAAAAAAATTCTTTTTAGAATGAACCCAACCTTGTTTCCTCTCATGAATTGGCAGGTTTTTGTAATCAATTCTGTTATCTTTCAACATTGAGGAAAATCAAAATCATTATTTTTTCATTTTACTGGACCAAAAAAAAAAATATCTACTCTCTTAATTAATTAAGATAAAGTTAATAAATCCAATGCACCTTCTCTACTAGAAGAAATTTGAGTGACGAAGTGACTTTTTTTAGTTTATTAATGTTATCTCATCCAAACTGTGAATCATATGAGTATGGTCCATACTGGATGCAGTTTGGTTTGGAATGGTTTCGACTCCTGGTTACACCCAAAGAATAATGCTGTAATTGTAGTGCAATTTTGGGGTGTCGTATTCACAGGGAGATGGGAAAATTATCAAGATCCAAAAAAGATGGTTGTTCTCACGAATTATAGGAAATATATTTGCTCGTCACGGAATCGAGATTAATTTTTTGGAAATAAAAAAATTAAAGTGAACGAATAAGATAATAAAGTGTGGAGATTCTCTCAATCGGATTGGATCAATCACATCAATTATTCTATTTTTATAACACAGTCAGAGGCTTTCATCTCGGCACTCTAATCGAAAGATATGTAGTTTAAACCCAATTTAATTCTAACGTAATTCTAATAGTTAATCTTCCTATTGCATTGTCACACTTGGTTTATCGAAATCAGATTCAAAATCGACTATATATTAAAGTATAAAGTAGCAGAGAATCACACTAATAAACTTAAATAATTGATATTAAAAACTAAGTAATTATTTCAACCAATCCATAAAGAGATCTGATTAATTCTATGACTAATTTAATAAAAATTAAGCCAATCTCAAAATTTAATTCATGATGGGGAGAATAAAACCATTAAATCAATTACTTGCGTCGAATCGACCCAAGCAAGTTCGATTTGATTGATTTGGCCAATTTTTCAAATTTTTTGCCCATGCCTAAGTATGGATGTCAAACACCTCCAAACATGCACCAAATTGGTGCAAAATTTTACCCCAACAATATATTAAGACCATCTCCAACGTTGCACCAAAATTTGAAGTAAATTTTGTGCTATTTTACATCAAATTTTGCACCAAACTAAAAATTATCTCCAACCCATTACACCGAAACTTATACCAAATGAAAAGCGTTTAATTATTTTCTTCAGTTTTTCGATTCTTAACAATTTATTTATTTATTTATTTTACAATTACATAAACTACTAAATAAATAATTACGTTAAATTAACGAAAATATTAAATTATTATTTATTACTAAATCATTCACTTGTTTTATGTATTACATTAAATTGACAAAAAAATTGATTATATTATTAAAATTTATTATAAATAATTACGTTAAATTAACGAAAATAATTACTAAATTTTTATTCCATAATTATTATTGATTATGTTGATGTCAAAAAACGTAATACAATTTCTTGACCAACTTAAGAACAAATATAAGAGTTTATTTTTGAAAATATCAAAAGAAAATGCCTAGTTGGAGCTTGTCTTCCTAGTAAGATCAGTCCTCTTCTTGTGATTTTTCTCCAATCTCAGTCGTGTCTTGTGCGAGACAATTGCACGCCATTTATAGGATAGGAGATCACACCACTAGCTGACTTCGATCTTGTTAACTATAGTACTGTTCTTGAGACGCGTGCCATTAATTTGAGTTCGAGAAGTGTTGATTCGTTGTGAAGGTTGACGTGCCAAACCATTGTGATGAATTGATGTCATGTAATCATTGTGAATGTGAAAGTTGCACCAATTTGATGCTAATGGTTGAAGATGGACTAATGGATGTGTGAGTGTGAATGGTAATATAAGAGTATGTTTGGTAACAATTAAAATTGAAAATATAGTCGTTATTGGATCCCACACGTCTAATAAAAGTCAACAATAACGGCTAGTTTTTCAATTTTAATCTCTAACAAACAGGCTCTAAATAAACAAATTTCTAGGTTCATTGACTTATGACTAAAAAAAAATAAAAATAAAATAAAAAAAATTGATGTCTAAAGTGACACAATTTGAAAGTTTGGTGGCAAAGAGACTAACCCAACAGTTTTTTATTCACACAATTTGAGGCATTGGATCAAACGGCTGTCGAAGCAGAAGTCTCTCGAAAAGCCTCAACTTCACGACACAACCATCCTCAGCAGTCAGCATCTGATATTCATCAGCTATTTAATCATCGAGATACTATTTCAACCGTTGCATTCGCCCTACTAAAAACTTTGCAACCTTTTCAGAAAAATCCAAACGGAGGTAGGCCAAATTGACCAAGGATTTAACACTATGGTAGCTAGACAGGAAAAGACTGAGACTCGTCTTCATGCTGTTGAAGAGGTCGAAGATGTGAGTCGAGAGGAAGAACAAGAAGAAGATGACAGTAATGTTCAATCCCAAAACATAAAAAGGATTAGCCCACCTCAATCCCATCGATTGTCCATGGACCAATAAAGATAGAGAACTACGTGAAAAAGCCTTTCGTTTTCTTATTTAACATACTCTCGTTTACAACATTAATTAAAAATAGACATTGACTACTCTTTATCTTTGTGGCATATGCGTCAATGACTTTTTAACTAACCTTTAAGTGGAATAAGTAATTTCTGATGTACTTTGAACTTTCTTTTCTTTTAGAAACTCTGAATTAGCAACCAATGCAAATGCCCATAATGTAGTCAATTTTGATGGGATTGTTCTGTCCCTTTGTAATTCTCGAGAGGCCCTTCTCAATTTGCCTCATTGCCATTTTTAACCGGAGATAATGGGATTTTTTGCTTGTCCAATTATGCAGTAACAATGGCTTTCAAATTTAAAGCTCCTATTTACAAAACAGAGTTAAACTCTCATTCTAACAATTAATAGAATAAGCCAATACCAAAATGAGGTCACATAATAAAAGTGATTTGTTGCGCAAGAAAAATGTAAAATATATTGGTGAAAACTTTATTTGTGGTCGATACAAACAAAATAAAACTTCATTAATAGGTTTTAGAAAAAAAAAGAAAAATTACTCAAGGACATGAGGAGATTAAAATATCCTTATTTCTCGGCCAATTTACATACTCATTTTTTCGATATAACTAAAAATTTAAAATATAAATAGAAGAGTCAACATGGATTTGAGTAAGAATCATATCCTTATCCTGGACTCTCTTAAGGGGTCGTAAAATTCAGACTAAGGAGGTGACGAGCATTTTGCCATCTTGAACACCAATATTGTCCACCTAAATTAATTTGTCGGGCACGTAGGAGAGTGTTAAATTTTATGATCGAATCATCATTAATAGCAAAATTTATATGAAAATGAAAGTTGAGTGACTAAAATAAATCTCTCTTGAAGTTTGGGGACCAAAATATACAAAAAACCATCATCTGTTTTCTCACCCTCTCCAGTCTCCCCTCTTTACCAATCCCCCGTCCCGAGGTGAACAAAACCTCGGCAACACATTATGCAAAGATACAGAATTTGCATACATTATTAATTCAGAAATCATCGGAAAAAATCGACGGTTTGTTGGTCACCATCCCCTTCAGATCTCGCTGATCCTAATTTCTGTAAATTTTTCTCCCTCACTCTCACTCCGGGTGGGTTTGTGTGTGTGTATGCATGTTTTATAGGTGCACATGGTTGTATGTAGAGCGATAGCTCAAGATTTCTGATGAACTTAGCTGCTTAAATTTCCTATATCTGTGTATATCTGTACATTTCATGATCTGTTGTAGATGTTTGAATTTTTTTATTATAAGCGTCTCTTTTTTTTTTTTTATATTTATTATTATTTACTNAAATTTCCTATATCTGTGTATATCTGTACATTTCATGATCTGTTGTAGATGTTTGAATTTTTTTATTATAAGCGTCTCTTTTTTTTTTTTTTTTGTTTATATTTATTATTATTTACTTTTTTAGAGACATGGGTTTCGTTTAGAAATTTTTAAATTATTTTGTAAACCCCTTTTATACTTCTCATAACATTCGATTTCATTTTTGGCTGGACATGCTTTTCTATTCGTTTGAATGTGTATAATGTGAGTTCCGTGCTTGTGAAGTTCTAAATTTTTTTACCATGACACGTTAGGATGGCTTTTGTGTATATAGACTCCATCTTGGCATGTGTATGTACTTATCTTTATAGTCTCTAAACGATGCAGTAATGGGATGCCATCCATAGTTTTTGAAGTCGAAACTACATTTTGTTATTTAAGTCTTTCTGATTGTTGAAAAAGACTTGATCTTGTTTCACTGCATGAATAGTGCTTTTTTATGGATACAAGTATTTGGAATCAACAAATTCTGTTCGTTGTTCGTGATGCTGTCAGTATTTATCATGCTATTATAGTGTATTGTGGCGATATATGTATTGATGTAATCAAATTGTGGATTTGCATATCATAGAGCAGCTTGTCCATAGAAATCTACGATGGTTATTTAACTTATTTTAAACTCCTGATTGTCAAACAAGGCTGATTTTTCTTCTTGTTCTCATTCTTCTTCTTTTTTTTTTTTTTTTTGTACTAGTACTTTTTGATATGGAATATTGTGGTGTAAGAATTTTGAATCCACAAAATTTGAAGACCTCAACAAATTGAAATTTGAAATATGTTGTGATTATTGAATAAAGGCGATACTTGCAAGTGGTAGCATCCTTAAAAACATCTTCAAGAACAGTCTAGCATATTATGACATTACGTTTCTGTTCTTGTTTGGAGTCACCATGTCCCCTTTTGTCGTGGGAGTTGTCATAATGCGTAATCTCCTCTCTCAAGATGTTTTTGGTGTCACCATGCTTAAAATTTCTCTAGCCATGTACACATTGCTTCTGGCAAGCATATTTGAGCAACAATAGATTATTGCATTTGGCGTCCTTGCAATCCCGTGCTCTACTACAGTGGGGCTTCCACTAAGAGATGATGGTAGTTAATTATTGAGTGAAACCATTGCGTGAGTGTTATTTTATACAATTGTTTCATGCCATTTATTAGTTTTCGAATTAATTTTTTGATGGATTTAATATTTGGAGCTTTATGTTACATCTGCCTCTTTCCATGGATTGCTTGCTTTCACTTACATGTTTTCTTCTGTATTTGTATAAGGGCTGATGCCTTTCTTTCAGAAGGTATGGAGATCAAACTGCTCGATTTCATCTTTCATTATTCATAATAACCTCCTCATATAGGACTGTGCATTTGGTTGAGCTTTTATCTTAAATGATGATTTTGATTATATTGGTAATACATTCTTTTAGAAAATTGCAAAATATGAGGATAAGATTGAAGAGATGTTTCTCTTTATATTGGCAGCTTTTGAAGCTTTTTCTGCATAGTTTCTACTAGCTTTGGCCATTCAAGGTTGTTTGCAAGTTCTTGAAGCTTTGTTGGGGTAAAAGCAGCTGTGAGTGCTGATTAATTTCTTGTAACTAAGGTGTTGAAGGATCAACATGATGCAGCCTCCATCATTAAAACTTAACTTCGAGAGTTGAAAAGGGATGAAGCAATTGTCAATGAACATGGAAGGAGAACCAAATGTCTCAAATAGTTCAAATCTTCCAGGTGGCCTGGAGACCACTCCTGAGGTTAAAAGAGATGCCTTTACAGAAAGGTTAGTGAGTAATAATATGGAAGATGAGGGAAATCAATCTTCTGAAAATGCTCAAAAGCAGTTGGTGCTTTATGACCCTGCTGCCACTGGTACTGGTGAAATGGAACCTGCTTTGAGCCACATTGATTTTCCAAATCGGACACCTGGGGTTTTGCGATCTATAGGGGCCTTTGCTGTTCAGTGTGCCAACTGTTTCAAATGGAGGCTCATTCCCTCACAGGACAAGTATGAGGAAATAAGGGAACATATAATAGAACGGCCTTTCTTGTGTGAAACAGCTCGTGAATGGCAACCTGAGATATCATGTAATGATCAGCCTGATATTGCACAAGATGGAAGTAGACTTTGGGCAATTGACAAACCCAATATTGCTCGACCCCCTCCTGGATGGCAACGGATTTTAAGAATAAGAGGTGAAAGATGCTCAAAGTTTGCAGATGTGTAAGAATCATGTTTCTTTTGTTTCTTTGCTTTATTTATTTGAAATAGCATTTAAGGCAAACTATGGAGAGCATTGGCAACTTGGAGCCCATGCCTTGCAAAGATATCCAGTTTTATTACTCTGAGATAAACAAGTATTATAGACTAATTTGGTGCCATTTGTTTTGAAGCATCAGTCAAATTTTTATCAAATTAAATTTGAAATACTTGTTATTTTTAATGCTTAGATTTATTTATTTATTTGAATGGTATGGAAGGAATTCTAGAAATTAATATGGGGGGTAAATAAGTCCATAGGGTATTCTTATTATTATCCATCGCTCCATGTCAAATATAATCCAGTAATATCCATAGAGTTATTGCCACTTGTATTTTCCTTCTCCTTTCTTCTTTTCCATTTCTAGTCATAGACCCTATTTTCCCACGATCCACAATATCTACCATTCATAAAGAATCATTAAAATGCACCCCTTTTGTACATGCAAAATCAAATGTATGATACATTAATTTATTTTTATTTTTTTTAAAATACTTTATGTCACCTAATTGTGCAGCACACCAAATACAGTATCATAATGCAACTATTGAGTGAAACCTTTGGGTGACTGTCTTTTGTTTTTATACTGATGAGCGCAACATGGTAACGTACACTTTCCATGGGTTAATTCCTTCCATTTAGACATTCAGGACATTTAACTGTCGAATTAATTCCATAAAGGAACTCATCCTCCCGACTTCCCTACATAAGTGATTGCTTCATACAGGGATAAACAATTGTAGAAGTGGTTCAGAGTTAAAATTGTGCTGAATAGAGAATTGAATCGGCTCCATGGAGAGGAAACCCATTCTCCTGATTTGCCAATACAGTGAAGTGCTTACTTTCTATGAGGATAAAGCATTATAAAAGTGCATCAATATAAAATTTATCAATGCCTGGAGAGTAAAAATTTCAGTCCTTGCATACTTGTTGAATCATTTCCATAGAAGAGGAACTTATCCTTCTGATTTGCCTTCACAATAGTCCGAGAAAAGAATTTCTATAGGAGCTATGCATGTGTTGCATGGGAGATTTATTTACTCATTGTAGATTAAAAGACACGAAATGAATGTGAAATTATGTTAGTATCATTTGAAAAATTAATGTAGTATTCATACTATGGTAAAGAAACAGTTATGTTCCTATTCAAATTGTGTTTTGTCTTCAATATCCACAGGTATTATCTTGCACCATCAGGCAAGAGGCTTCGATCTATTGTGGAAGTTCAAAGGTAAAATTCCCCCTTGATCATTACAGAAATGCCTCGATTTTTGTTTGTTTTCTTAATGCATCTCTATAAATGAGAGGGTCTCATCCATATTTTATTTTTGACTAAAGTTCGATTCTTTAGAAAATAAAAATGAAACTGAAAATAGAAAGTTTTCCCTCAATCTGCGCTTGCCATCTGTCCCGAATGTCGACTAATGTGGCTAACTTTGAACTTGTTAAAATGCAATGGTTCAATAATTGAAACATGAAATTATTCAGGAATACAGAATGAATGCTGAAATTATGCATTGAATTTCTAGAAGTAGATCTATAATCAAATAAGCATTTGTGATTGTTCCATTCCCACAGCATATGCTAGTGAATGATGTTGGAGGCTCAAGGCTGTATATTTAAGAGTTCTGGATCCATTACTTTCCTTGCATTTGTTTTGTGGTATTGTGATGCTTTTTATCGTTCAAGGTACCTGAATGAACATCCAGAATACAAAGAAGTTAGCTTGTCACAGTTTTCATTTCAAATTCCAAGACCATTGCAACAAAACTATGTGAGCAAGCGTCCTCGTGCTGCACCTTCGTATGATGCCAATGATGATGGGATGCCAGAATGTCTTGACCCATCAAAAGGTTGATCTGCTATTCTAAATATCATTTGCGTTTCATGCTTTAAGCTTTTTCATCGAACCAAAATCTGAAAGATTCTACAAAGTAGTCTTGTAGATTAATATATTGTGGTCTTTGTCAAATGTGTCTTATTTGCTTTGAACTTTTCTATTTTATTTATATAATCGTTTTTAGAGTTTTTTTATGTGTCCTGGGATATGAAAAATTAGTAACAATTTTGTGTTTCACAATGTGATTTTTTTCCAGTTATTAGAAACGTGTCCATCTGATGAACTAAGGAAACCTATTAGGAGACATTCTGCACAAAAAAACGTTTTCTGTGCAAGATTTATGGAAATACTCACATATTCTTAGTGATGATTGAATTCTGTCCATTATTGATAATGTTCCGACTGTCTCAAAATATATTATTGGTCGATTCGCCTTGCACGCTTGTTTAATTGCTTCTTTCTACCTATTAATTTTAGTCCTAAAGCATTACCTCCTTTGGTTGAATGAAATTTATTCGTGAATGCATGTTATGATTGTTATAATATGAGCAACAACCATTGTGTTTTTTTATGCCTACACTTCAAGATTTTTATTAATGTTTAGCCCAAATATGTTCTTGGTTCCTTGTGTTGTTATGAATGGTGTTTTATGTATTGCGAACAATCCTGAGGTAATGATGACTATCCTTGACAAAACACGATTTTGTGTTTCTTGCAGTCAATCCCCTTGCAGGTGTTGCACCTTATGTGGACACAGACTTGCAGCTTAGTGGTCCAGGCCTTTCTGCTCATTATTTTGGGACTCCTGGTTTGAAGCCCGAAAATCAATCAGCAAAGAAAAAGCGGACACCTTCAAAGAGGAAGCGCAATGGTGAGTTAGCCGAAACCTAAACAAGATCAAGCTGGAAGAGTTTCGTCTGCTTTTATCTGGATCTTAGAATCTGGAATTCCCCTATTTGATCTCTAGGCTTGTGTAACATATGGTTTTCAGGAACTTTTTGAATGTTCTAGGTTTAGTAGCTTGCTAGTTAAGTAGGATATATCGAGTCAATGTTGTGAAATATATGTTTATCATGCTATCCTGGCAATAAGAGATTTGTGGTTCAAATATGTTTGCTTCACTATGTTAACTATAGGCAGTGGCATCTTGGGTACAAGTATAACACAACCTTACTACTGAGGTAAAGCTTTATTAATGGGGTATTTGGTCATTGAACTCACATGGATCTTAGTTAACCTTTAGCTTAATCTCAGCCTATAAGTTTGACTAAACTTGAACTCAGTTCATTTGATGCGCTAATGATACATTTTTATCGCACGTTATTGCTCGCTAAATCAATGTACACCATGGTTGGGCTGAGGGGCGGAAAGGGTGAGTTTGATATAAAATTGGTCGTGTAGAGAATATATAGAACAAATATTGTACAATGTTCATCCATTGTGATTTGCAAACGGTAATAATAAATCAATGAGAACGTACGAGTTTTTCCTGTAACAAAATAATCCTAACCGGCCATCTAAGGCAAGTTGATGGAGATGGCCATGGAGCTTTTCGTTTTGAAGAATAATAAGTAGCTCACTAATAGAGGAAGACTAGACTCGTTGAGTAAAGTCACTTTACTCGAAAATGGTTGACACTTCGGGTGACCGACCCTTCCATTGCGCGTGGGTCCCACGTGAATAAAATAATGCCCGAACTCCGAGATGTATGTGTGTTTGGTCATCCCTTATGTCATCCTCTATGTTCGTATAACATGGTTCAGACTCGTTTGAGTAAAGAAACGAAGTCTCATATTAGATGGAGTAATTCAATTTCTTATAAGTTCATCACTTACTCCATTTCTAACTGATGAGAGAGTTAGTTCGCACTTTCACAACAATCTCTCTACGAATGAAATATCATATTGTGTCAACTGCCCTCCAAGCAACCATCTATCCATCTCTCTTCCTCAAACCGGGAAGGATTAGTTGCTCTTACAAGGCATGCCTTTTTCACTGCATCAGGGACCATTTTTATCCGGCCATTGCGATCCATTTAGTTTCGCTGCAACTGAGAATTCATTTCGTACGTCTAGTGGTTAAGTTTGAATTATTGGTTGGGTTAGCTGGACAGTGGGATCCCACGAAGCTTTGGTTGGTAGCGCATTGTATTGAATGAAATTTGGCTTATTGCTAAAGTAAAATGGCAGTGTCATTCCAGAGATGAATTCCTCTGCTGTGTCCTCTTTCAGTCATGTCAGGGATGATAGTGAAAATCCCATCTCTTTATATGGGGTGGGGTAGGCGTGGGGGGTGATTGGGGGCATTGCCCACCTTGGTTTTATTCATTTATTGCATGGATATGGTAAATTCAAAGACATTTTGGGCACTAGACCTCTAAATCTTTTCAAACATAAAACCAGTGCACCATTTGATTTTTCTTAAGAAAATTCCATATATTACTTTTCATTTCCGGGCAAAAATAATGTTAAGTTGCTTATATTTTACAAATGATGGTTACAAAATAGTAGATATTCCCCAAATGGTACAACACTAATTTTAATTTAAAGTCGATTGATCGATTAATGTATTAATTGAGAAAGTAAATTTCCATCATCGACTTGTCCAGAAACCTATGCTTCAAGTAGATGGGATGAACTGACTTGTTCATTCATTTGTTCCAAGACATTTGTTCATACATGATAAAAATATATCGTGTATGCTTGGTGCACAATGCCATAATATTTAACTTGAAGCACAGAGGAAAATAATTTGATGTATTCTTTCTTTTTTTAATTGTTCCAAAAATAACTTTGGGTTGTGTCACGGAACCTTATTGAGTCTCTGTTTGGTACACATTAAAATTTTCATTTTCATTTTTCAACTCATTTTCATCCGCACATTTTTTTATAAAATTATATTTTACATCACATCAATAACTTTTTCTTCTTTTTCAACCACACATTCTCCATCAATTTCTTATTCCAGAATACATTCTTTCAAAATAATATGACTCAAACACACCCTGAACTTTAAAATATAGTTGAAATATCACTGAACTTTATCAAAATGTTCTCCATCCACCACTTGTTAACATTTCATTAGTTGGCTTAAACAAATTGACGAAGTGATAGACAAATTCAGACTGACTGGAACTGTCATCCAATTCTTTCAACCAGTGTTAGATTGTGAGCATTTTGATAAAGTTCGATTACATTTCAGCAACATTTTAAAAGTCCCGCAATTCTTTTTGGAGCAAGTAGCCTATTTCTTCCATGAATTTCCCAAAAAAGATTTTAGGTTTAAACGTTTTATTTGGTACATTATTTTTTATTTTCAAATATCTTTAATGATTGTGTTGGAATCTACTTAATCATGCACAGCGAAAAGTAAAACATTTTCAATTCTCAAACAAGGATCTGCTTTGTGTTTAGATAGAAACTGTGATAAGTATTATACTTTTGATGAATTCTGCAAACTCCTTTACTGATTCTTGAACTTGAATGATCACGATCTGCAATCCAAGCTGTCCAATTGTCCAGCATCCAATGGTGATTCACACAGAGATCAAGAGTGACGACTAGAGTTTTCTGTTCTTGTGCTAGCAAGAATAATGAATTATTTCATATAGTTTTTCAAACCCTAGTAGCCTATTAATATAAGTCCAAGCGAGCTTTGTCCGTCTCGTAAACTTAACACGGTCTAATATTTAATTAATCAAATTAATTAAATTCGGTTCATGAATTAATTAATTCGGATTTATTAATAAGCAACCCAATTAATTAATTATCCAACTATTGTCAATTAATTAATTGGTACATTTCATTCTTCTGTGTGACTCATTAGGTTCCCAATCACGATGTCTAACGACATGATTTATTATTTTGATCTAATCAAAATTGATAAATTTAAACACCACCTTTTAATTTATCACCAATTCACATTCGTCGTCCCATATTGATATCTAG
>CAIGRF010301042.1:0-25328 GCA_903798235.1 Fraxinus ornus | reverse complement strand
GTAAGTTTTAGAAATTATTTAAATAAAAAATTTCAAAAATTGAATATAAAGTAAGTTTGAATTAAATCTTTATAAGCCCTAACAAAAAAATACTTAGGCCTCGTTCGATAGAGATTAAAATTGAAAATATAGTCATTATTGGGTCTCACTCGTCTAATAAAATCAACAATAACGATTAATTTTTCAATTTTAATCTTACCGAACACGCCCTATATCTCTCGTCATAATATGAAATAATGGGTTGAACCGACACACAATTTTTTTTTTCGAAAAAAAAAAGACTAAAATGTTCCCTTTTAAAGCTTCCGTCCGAAAAATAAAGCAGGAAAATGGACCGCCGACCAAAAGCCGAAATCAGAATATAACACGTCGTCCAATAATTTGATGGCCGAGAATCGATTCGATTTGGATTTGGATTCCTCTGCAACACCAAACCCATCAGTAAAAGGTTGCCGATGATTTCACGTCAGCAGTATTTTCTGCAGTTCACAATTTGGACCAATCAGTGGGACCTACAACTCCCCATTCCAGGAAACACGGCTTTAAAGCTGCACCAATAAAAAAATTACAATTGGCAATAATAATTTTACAAAACAAGCCATGCGTGTAAAGTTTTTACCACTGTAATCTTAAAAAATATAATTTAGGTCCGTTTAATTGATTTAAATTTCATAGAAAATATTACATTCGATGAATTCAATTTTTACTTTATTTGTTTGATACGAAAGTGAAAAATAAAGTTCGAATTTCAAGGTAAAATCACTTTAAACCTTTTTTTATTTTTGCTAATTTTATGAAAAATGCATTTTTATGAGGTACTTGGGTTTTTATTTTCAATTTATACGGAATTGGAAAGTCTTTCCACATTTGTCAATCAAACGGACCCTTAGATTCTATTTTTCTATGGGTGTGAATTTAGAATTTTACAATTTACATATTGGTTATAGAATTGACATATGATAATCTGAACTGTCTCTCAACTATCCTAGATACACCATCTCTTCATAGTAAATGAAAATATATCTTATATTCATAAAAAAAATTGAACTACTCCATTTAAAAGGTTGAGAAGAAACTCTTAACTCCCTACAACGTGATCAAAGTTATGCTGCGAGCTTAGTCATGTGAATTGACAAGGTGAATCTCTAGTTATAGCCACATTGAAGGTGTTGACCTAGTAAATCACGATAAATGAAACAAATTGGTATTTGACTTCCTAAGGTGGTTGTGACGATGCAAAGTCGTGTCCACTAATGTTGTAGAAGATTTGGATCTTGATGGAGCTTATCGATTTTTGTGATGAGGAAGCAAACATGTAGACTGTCGCTTAAGGATGAGTCAAGACGATTAGGTATTTCGTTTGAGGAGATTGTTGGAAAAATGTGAGCAAAATTTCACATCGACTACTTGTGAGGTAGATAATAAGTTTATAAGGAATTTAGCAACTCCACCTAATAAATTAACATTTAAGGATGGACCCAATTCATTAATTTATATAATATTTGATCATCACTTAATTACGATGTCTTATAAATTAAGTTAGCATGAAGGTTAGGGGAAAAAATAAATTAGGGATCAGATTGAAGGGTCATGGACTAAATTGAGATTTCTCAAAAGAACAAGGACTATATGGAGATTTTTGCCTACCCGTCGGGGCAAAATGTAAACAAATAAAAATGGTGGTTGCAAATTGAAAAATACAAAAATTACTGAGAGAGGGACAAATCAAACGATCTGAAATACTATTAAAAAATAAAAAGTAGAGCTGTCAGCGTTATAGGCATTGGGTCAACCGCGATGCCACGTGGCAGTCAATGCAATTAAATTTAATTAATCAGAGGATAAGAATTAATTATGTATCTTTTAAAAGGATTTGTACGCATGTGATGAGGCCCGGCCCTACAAACCAACCCTTTAATAATGGAAAACTGAAATTACCTTGCAGCTTCTGTTCACGTGACAATTGACATACCAATATAAAAAAAAATATATATATTAATATTCTTATTCTTTTGTCATACAATAATTTTTGAATTGGAATTATCAAAACAAAAACATATAGTTTTGTCAATAATTTGATAATATTTTATTTACCCTTTAATTAATATTGTGAAATGTGGTTTTATGGCATCAACATAGCGAGTTGATCTTGGACTAATTCCTAAGGGACAAATGACAAAAAATTTGCTGACGATACTTTTGATTAGGAGGTAACTACTGACATCTCGAATTTGGGATACCATAAAAAATTGAACCGATATTCACAAAGTAAGCGAGCAAACAAAAGAATTACGAAGTAATAATGTTAGCTGCATTAAGTTGGAAGTTTGACATAGATCTCTATCCGTCTATTAATATGAAAATGAGTATAAGAATACGAATATGAATATGGTAGATGTTTCAACTTAATTCCAAGATCCTCCTAGCTCCTTCTACTTCTAATATGGACTAGAACTACGACTAGTTGATCGAGAAGTTCGTGGAACTTCCCTTCTATGGCATTTTGACGGTGAAATGCACTATTGAGAGAAGATCAAGAGAAACCCTAAGATTGAACTATGAAGCAAATTTTTCTATTTTGGCACGAATTGTTAAATAATTTGCAACTTTATTTGTATGATTTTATTACAACTTGTAGGAGAAACATTATAGTAATTTCAACCGTATAATTAATAACCACAATAATTGTTTTCAATATAGTTTCCTCAATTATTACTACTACTATTTTTGAAAATTTATTCCCAATTAACCTAATTGAGAAACAAAAAAATTGCAATAATTTTTTTCCTGCATTATTGCAAACCCGAAATGACACAAAATAATGTTTTTTATCAACTGTCACTTTTCAAACCGGACCTCTACAAAACCAATCCACAAAAATAAAATTAACCAAAACTCTGTAGTCCTTTTCATATAATTAATGAGGTCAAAAAAGAGAGTGATGGCAATTGTAACAAATATTCACTCCCCTTAAGTTTAAGGCCAAACCCTACCAGCCAAATTTTTCAGGCACAATATATGAATCGAGCGGTTATATTGTCACCACATTTTTTATTTACTATACCACATTTTAATTGTAGTTAAGTTCTTCAATTTTTGTTCACTCTAGCAATTATTCTTTTTTAAAATTTTTTTGTCTTCGATGATGATTTATATTAAAATATTTCTTTTTCATAATTTGAAATAGGAGAAATATATTTTTCGCACCTTCTATTTTTTTTTTTTTTTTAAATATGATGGAGATATGAGTTGTTTTACGTCATTTTCGACGAACTTTTGAACGTAAAACTATTATCGAGTAAATGTGTTAATTAATGGAAAGTTTAAAGATAAGAATGAATGAAAAATTGTTAGACACGCAATTACTATAAAAAGTGAGTAATGTTATTCATCTCCACTGAGGTTACAACCTCAGTTTATGTGGCTCTAAATGATATGTTAAATGAAATGTGAAATTAAATGACTTTCACATATCATTTAATGCCACATTAACGTCATCTAGAATGAGATTAATGTAACCTCAATGTGGATGAATATCATTACTTTTTTATGGTGTTGCCTTATACATACGATTAATGCTATATATTCCCGTTACAACCACAATTTAGATGACGTTAAATGATAGATTAAATGAAAGGACCCCACATTTAGAACCATCCAAATTGGGGTTGTAATGTGTATAGAATAAATTCTACACACATATATAGATATAGAGAGACAGTAAATGGTTGACATAGAGAGCGAAAACTGAGATACATACATTATACACACAACAAAACAATATTTAAATATTACGAAAAAGGTTAAAGCTTTGAGTAGAAAGAGAGACACGGAGAGAGACAACAAGAGCAAGAAAGTTTGTCCTAAAAACAAGAGAGATTTGTGTGAAACTGCAGACTGCAAAAGAGAGCTTTTTTTGCGAAGAACAATGAGAAAAAGAGGAAGCAATATATAATATATATAGATATATAAATAAATAAATATAAGACACAGTGTGTGAATGGAAGAGGGGAGGGGGCAATTCACTCAGCATACATTTTCTCCTTTTCCAAATCTCCTTTTGTTTCCCTCATACTTTCTCACTCTTCATTTCGCCGGAAACATATCCCTCCCTACTAAAAACCAAACATTGGTTCCCATCCTACTAAAAATTTTAATCCTTCATTTCCCTTTTCCCCTTTACATTTTGATTAGCAGAAGAATTTGTTTTCTTAGCTGAAAGGGAAAGTTGACTCTTTGATTTAGTTAAAAGGTCGTTTCTTTGCGTTAAATCGGAGCTCGATATTTCCCCGGCAGGATGTATATCCAGTGAGAAACTCTGCCCATTATTTTAGCTGAATACAAATCAATAATGAAGACACCGGCAAACGGAGCCGGAGCTCAACCGGCGGCCACCACCTCCGACTCAGCTGAAGGTCTCACTCCCTCCTTGCTCCCTCTCTGCATATCTATATATATCCACACTCTCTCGGTGCTCTTTTGGAAGAAAATCAATGAAAACATATATAAATAAATGGAAGAAAATATATTTTGTCTAATCGAATGACGTATCGCAGGTGAGAAGAAGAGTATAAACCCAGAGCTATGGCAAGCATGCGCCGGCCCTCTGGTCAATATGCCGGTCGCTGGGACCCACGTCGTTTACTTCCCTCAAGGCCACAGTGAACAGGTCTTTTTTATTACCACCATGAGTTGATTTATGTATATAAATAAACTGCACCTTTGTTTAGTTCAAAATGTGCTAAGGACATTGCTTCTCCAGGATGTTAATTTTGACCCACTTTGTTAAAAGTTCTTCTAATCCGATAAAGCACTCTCAGAAAATAATATAAACATTTTCAAAAGCACTTTCTTAATCTCAAAAACAAATTTTGACTTTTCAAAATTGTCGCCAAACTAGCCCGAACACATGAGATAAGAAGCTCAATCACGGTTCAGCCTGTGACGGACCGTGTTGCAGGACGGAACGGTCTATACAAGAAAGCTTATGAATGGAAAAAATGAAGTCCATAGGCCGGGTCGATAATTTTAGTCGTGTCACACTATGATCAAAATCGTGTGATCATCTCGATTTGTACTGTCACAAAGAGAATTTTATGCAGACAAACACGCCATAATTTAATTTTAGACAGACAAACAGACAGTTGCTGAGTTTGCTAAATCTGTAGCATAATTTGGTCACATGCATGGATTCATTACATTATTATTTATTACAAGTTAGTTACATAAGTGCTTTTGCATTTATTTAGGTACATCGCTCCTAGCTTTTATTATCTGTTAATTGGATTAAATAATCAGATCATAAGATCTAGAAAATTGAGTGCCTTTTGATTTTGTCAAAGGTTAACTAGCATGTATTGAACCATGCTAATCTGTGCACTTGTGCTGGTGTGGGTTGGTTGATGGACGAGATTCGAGAGAATGAATTTATTTTGTTTTCTGAGATGGATTGATGGTGAGATTTGAACTCAAGAATTTACGGACCAAGATTTTAATTTTCTGATTAAATATCTTAGCAAAGTCAAACTATGACGGTAAATTCATTGCGAGTACTATATCGCTGCTAGACAATATAATTTTAAGAATTTCATTTGCTGAGAGAGATACAATGTGTTTGGTATGACGGACTTGAAAGTACAATGTATAATGCACGTTATCGAACAAACTGATAGTGATCATAAGTGAAACTACTGAAGAAATTTTCATTTTTTTTTTTAATCTAAAGATGATTCTTGTTCTTATGTTAATATTTGTAAATTTACATTTTCAGGTTGCTGCATCAATGAAAAAGGACGTGGATGCACAAATTCCAAACTATCCAAATCTTCCGTCAAAGTTACTATGCCTTCTTCACAATGTCACTTTGCTTGTATGCTGCCTCAACTTACGGCTTCTTCTATTTCTCTTCAAGAACTTGATAATAACGGTACTTAATTCATTTGCATTTTTAGGCTGACCCAGAAACAGATGAAGTTTATGCGCAGATGACACTCCAACCAGTTCCTACGGTAGGGACCTGTTTTTAACTGAAGAATTTCTGGTGCATTGCAACTTCATTCTTTTATTTGCGTCTTTGAAAGTTGAGTTTAAGAGCATAGAGACTGAAATTAGGGGTTGAAAAAAGTATACAATGGAGATTCACACCCTTCAATTTCTTTTATATAACGTTGGAAACTAAGGTGACCTAATACAAAGATATGACTGCACAATAGACCCCATAATTAAACTATGTTTCTATGGATTGGTGGAGGGGATAAGTGAACAATACAATTAGGCTTCACATGGTCCAACTTAGAAAACTGACTTTATGGTTCTGCCGTGCAGTTTGACAAGGATGCTTTATTAAGATCAGATCTTTCGATGAAAGCAAACAAACCTCAAACGGAGTTTTTCTGTAAAACCTTGACTGCAAGTGATACTAGCACTCATGGTGGTTTTTCTGTACCTCGCCGTGCAGCAGAAAAGACATTTCCTTCTCTGGTTCGTAAGAATCCTTCATTCAAAGTCCTCCTCTACTACCTTCTTTTCATTTACAGCTTATGTAAAAGAATACTCATTTATTTAGGATTTCACAATGCAACCACCTGCTCAAGAGCTTGTGGCTAGGGATTTGCACGAGAACATATGGACATTTCGCCATATTTATAGAGGTACGTTCGCTATGCTGCTATTTCTTGGTTTCATTCTATTTTCTGCTTCTGGTAGAGTTACATCTTCTTTAAATGATTGCAATTTCTAATATTTCAGGACAACCGAAACGTCACTTGCTTACAACTGGATGGAGTCTTTTTGTCAGCGGAAAGAGGCTTTTCGCAGGAGACTCAGTTTTATTCATTAGGTAATGAATGTAAGCCTTTGAAAGATTTCTTTCCTTCTTCCCCTTACCTTGTGTACTTCTAATTAGTTTTAGAGTTGCCCAAAGAATGAGATAATCAGTAGTCTCGTGCTCATGAACAGGGATGAAAAGCAGCACCTTCTGTTGGGCATCAGACGGGCAAACAGACAACCAACTAACCTATCGTCATCAGTTTTGTCAAGTGATAGCATGCACATTGGGATTCTTGCAGCAGCAGCCCATGCCGCTGCAAATAATAGTCCTTTCACCGTGTTTTACAATCCAAGGTCATCACTTTTCTTATTTCTTGCTATACTTGCGGAATAATCTGTTCATGTCATGGACATTTGGTGTAGATGACGTTGCTTCTATCCAAGGTTACTGAGATGTTTTTTCAAACCTGAGCAGGGCTAGTCCGTCAGAATTCGTTATCCCTTTAGCCAAGTACTATAGAGCAGTTTGCAGTAACCAAATATCTCTAGGCATGCGCTTCCGCATGGTGTTTGAAACTGAAGAATCGGGAACAAGAAGGTAGCAGAAACAATGTTAATATGCCAATATTCTACTTATATTTGTTTAAAAATAACAAAAAAAAAAAAAAATCAACATTTTAGTGTTTTTGTTATCCCTACCTTCCACTCATCTCAGCTGCATGCTTTCTGCAGGTACATGGGCACAATAACTGGTATAAGTGATTTGGATCCAGTCAGATGGAAGAACTCCCAATGGCGTAATTTGCAGGTAAAAATAGTGAAATACACCGCCCTTCAGTAAATATTTTACTCCCGCATTTCAAGTAGGTAAACTGTCTAAGCACTCGTGTTCTGTAACCAGGTTGGCTGGGATGAATCAACTGCCGGAGAGAGGCGCAACCGTGTCTCTATTTGGGAGATCGAGCCTGTAACTGCTCCATTTTTCATCTGCCCCACCACACCTTTCTTCCGTTCAAAGCGCCCAAGGCAACCAGGAATGCCAGGTAAAAGGAAAATAGGATTCAATAAGTCGAATTATATATCCATTTGGAAAGGAGTAATATTTATTACGTTTCTCATTGCAGATGATGACTTGTCTGATCCCGATAATCTATTCAGGAGGACAATGCCCTGGCTTGGAGACGACTTTGGTACGAAGGATCCTCAAGCTCTGCACGGCTTGAGCTTAGTTCAGTGGATGAACATGCAGCAAAACCCCTCATTGGGTAACTCAATGCAACCAAACTGCTTAAATCCTTTGTCTAGTTCCATTCTACAAAACTTTTCGGGTGCAGATCTGTCGCATCAATTAGGTTTCCCTGCACCTCAACATAACAACTTGCAGTTCAATACCCCGAGGCCAACCCAACCCGTACAACAACTAGATCAGCTCCAAAAGCCCCTGGCCTCCACATTGAACCCACTGGCCTCGATTATACAGACACAACAGCAGTTTACTGACACCATGCAACCACCAGGACAAAATTTAATGAATCAAACTTTACCAACAAGCCAAGTTCAGACGCAACTTCTGCAGTCACAGAATCCAAACCCATCTCAGAATGTTCTGCAGCAGCAACAGTCCATTATAAACAATCACCTTCAGAGAAGTCTTCCACAAAATTTGCCTCAACAGCAGCAGAATCCTAGTCATGTCCAGCAGCAAGACTTGATGTTGTTTCAATCCCCGGATCATGTAAGCCAACAGTTGCATGTGCCTGAGAATCAAATTCAGCTTCAACTTCTACAGAAACTCCACCAGCAACAACAACCACTTCTAGCACAGCAATCTGCAATACAAATACCTTCCCAACTGACACAGAACCAGGAGCAGCAGAAGCCGCTTTTAGACATTTCCCAGAAATTCTCTTGGTCTGTGGCGGGCCAACTGCCAGAGGCATCTCAATCAAAATCGACTATGCTCCCGCAGTCGCATGTTATCCCACAGCAGATGACAAGAAATAATAACCAAACCAATCTCTTGTTTGCCCAACCAAAACTTCAGCAACACCAACAATCTGGAACACAATCAGAATTGTCTGGATTTGTGGGAAACACATCGAACCTAATGAATAACCAGCTTTCTGCAGGTGATAGCAGTTTGTTGATGGGAGCTGCGGGTGGAGGCCAATCTGGAATCACTGATGCGGTTCCGTCTTGTTCGACTTCACAATCCACAAACAACTGTCCAGGTGCTATTCAGTCTTCGGTCAATGGCAGAAACCACCGAAGTACAATAACAGGGGATGAGAGGGCTCAGTCTTCTGCCACTCTGCTGAGTTCAACTGGCATAAAGAACATGTCTTCTAATGGTAACCTAGTTAAGGATTTACAGAAAAAACCTGACATCAAGCCTTCGGTGGACATATCCAAAAGTCAGAACCAAGGATTTTTTGCAACACGCACATACCTCAATACTACTGGAGCTCATATAGATTATTTGGACAGCTCATGTTCAGCAACATCGGTTCTTTCTCAAAATGATGTCCAGACACAGCAAAGAAATCCCGCATCTTTCAATTCTCAGTCAATGTTGTTTGGAGCCACGAGTCAGGACAGGGAACTTCAGGGTGATCGAAGGAATAACAATGTTCCTTTTGGGGCTAACAGTGGCAACCAGTTAGGCATGCCTATAATACCTGACCCATTGATCACAAAATCCATGGTGGGATCAGGAGATTTCTCGAATAATCTCTCATCTGGAGGAGAGATGCTTTCCAACTATGAAAACCTTAAGGAAACTCATCCTGAACTTTCATCATCAATGGTTTCCCAGTCATTTGGAGTTCCAGATATGACATTCAATTCTATTGATTCCACAATAAATGATAACAGCTTCATGAATGGAGGAGCGTGGGCTCCACCACCACAGATTCCTCGAATGCGAACTTATACAAAGGTTGATACTTTATGCTCAATGTTACAAAGACATGAATTAATTTATCTTTTATGCTGTTTTCATTGAAGATTTGAGGCCTAACTTGGCAAGCATGTTACTATGAAGGTGTACAAGCGTGGAGCTGTCGGAAGATCAATTGATATTGCACGTTACTCGGGCTATGAAGAGCTTAAACAAGATCTGGCTCGTAGATTTGGCATAGAGGGACAACTCGAGGACCGACAGAGAATCGGTTGGAAACTCGTGTATGTGGATCATGAGAATGATGTCCTGCTGGTTGGGGATGATCCTTGGGAGTAAGTCTTCAAATTCATCATTTTAATTTCAGCTTTGTTTATCAACTTCTGCCTTCTCCTTGTATTTGTTTGAAGAAGACATATCGGCCTATGTTCTGTGTTCTTTTTTACTTCAATTTTTTGTTCCATATACGAATGGTTGCTTCCTTGGGTAAAATGATGTTACCCTGAATATTTATGGTAATTTGTTCGATTCAGGGAATTCGTGAGCTGCGTCCGCTGCATCAAGATCCTTTCACCTCAAGAAGTCCAACAAATGAGTTTGGATGGAGATTTTGGAAACAGCATCCTTCCAAATCAAGATTGTAGCAGTTCAGACAATGGTGTAAATTAGCAAAAAAAAAAAAAAAAAAATCTTCCACGTCGGAACTTAACAACGATACAGAGTAGAAAGTTCGTTCTTTCTAACACATGAAAAATTTCTGCCATTTCTGGGTTCTTCTTTACTTTGAACTCATAGCCTCAGATTAATACAACAGCCATTGATCAAGGCCTAAGATCTTGTAATATGGACTGGGACAAAGGGACAACCTAGTCTGGTACAGAAGCTTTTGGCAGGAATTTGCTTGTTATGATATTAATATTTCCTCTCTTGTAAAGAGATTATCGCCATTTCAAGTTCGTTGTAGCAAGAAAGAGCTGAAACATGTATAACGTAGTTTCCGAGTGTATTTATAATGTATACATTTTTCAGTCCATGAAATCTTCCCCAAATGAGTTTCAGAGAAGTGGCCTATATTTTTTCCCGGCAAGTAGCTCCAAATATCATATAAATAATCTTTTGAGAGGATATTATTTGCTTACCTACTTTGCTGCAAATACTATGAAGAATTTTAGATAGTTGTGTAGTCTTGTAGAGGTGCAAGGTGGCTTCAGGGGGTAGGGGTGGCCTTTTCAGTTAAACATGATCCTTTCCAAATATAAATGAAACTATTTCGTTTCACCCTCTGATAATTCCATGTCTGTGCCTCTGAACCTGCATTCTTATGCGAAAACTAGGTCCTGAGACTTGAAAATGCCACAATCGAAAATTAGAATCAGTCAACCCATGATTTTCTCTACTTCAAAATTAAGCTACCTATATATATCTTATGTTAACCATTTTGTATTTTGTGTGGAATATGGATTTTAATCCTTGTTCAAAATCTTATTATATTTAAATATTGGATAGCAACCATATAAAAGTAAATGAAGCATTAAGAAAAACCCACTCTTGCGTTTGGTTGGAAAGAAACTGGGAGAAGCAAAGAGATTGATAAACTTTCCCCTTCCCTTAAATTTAAATAAGAGAACAGTTGAGAGAAATACCATAAAACACCAAATTCCTTTCTAATACATTTCAAACAAAGAATCCATGATCCCAGGGAGGGGCCATAGTACCCTGTTATCAGTACACACGATTTTAATGTCTCCACAGAAGAGGGATGTTTTGAAAATATGCCAAAAAGTCGGTATCAAGGAGTAAATCAACGATATGGGAGCCATTCAACTGCTGAAACAGAAATTTAATTAACCTCAAACAATTTAAGAAAGAGCAAAAGATTTCCAAGAAAATAGTACAGTTCATCCCATGTAATCCGGTGGGCACAACTACCACTTGATGTTCAACAATTTGGATCTAACTGACCATTGGTTCAGGACTACCTGCCGACAAAATATCCAACAGTGAATTCTGAGGCTCCAGCTCCTCGTGCCACAGTGATAGCTTGTCACACGGGTAAAACTTCCTTGTAACCCCTTCTGAGTTAATCTGCGGTTTCAAAAGGTAATAAGGGTTAGCTTAGCTTAAACCAACTTATTTAATTATACGAAAACTTTTAAAGCTTAGCCAAACACGACTACTTCACATTTGAGCAAAAATTTAATCAATGTCAATCAAACCATGTGCAGGGGCTATCCAAAACAAGAAATCCAACAAGAATAAAAGGAAAGATCTGAAGTTCTTGTCCAACATCAACATCAGGAGGAGATTCACCAGGTAGGAGCATATATAATGCATATACAATAAAATTAACTCACAGTCACAGTCCGAACAACACCACCACTAGCACCATCCCGAGCAATAGCAAGAGAGACTGCCTTGACCACTAATTGCTGCAGGGACAGAGAGAGAGAGAACAAATTAGCAGTCAGCCATATCCATGGTAAACATGCCCACAATTACTGAAATAACAGACTGACAAGAAAAATAATTTGCAAATTTTTTCATAGCATCTATGAAAACAAGATAGATTTTGTTCACGTTGAAAACCACAAAAGTGTGAAGTGAACCAATTTATGTGTGCTTCATTCAAAGCACCCATTCCAGGCGGAGGTTCTCTGGAAGTGACGAGCCCCCTCCCAACTAGAATAGTTAGATCAAACCAATGTCTCCATATATGAATCTAAATTATATACTTTGTTTGAAGTTGAACAGAGTAGTTGCAAAACATTAGGCTGTGATACGTACTCGAGGATACGTTCCTAAACCTTCATAAGTAGGAAAACTAGTAACAGTTCATATATATTTCAATCGCGATATACAAACCTCAGCTTCCTCTTGGGTCATCCCTTCCTTCCACGCTTGGTCAAAGAATCCGTACAAATAGCTGGAGCCAGATCCTAATGGGAAACAAAACAATTATCAGGAATCGAAACCCTCAACCATGAGCCGAAACACTAGCCAATTAATCTGTATCTTGAATAATAGCAAGTTATCACAAAATATTTTGAGATGCATCTGATAATGTCATTGGACACACAAAATAGTGAGCCTTTAGATTATGGAAAACTAAGGTGCTAAATGGAAAATGTGTACCAGAATGTACTTCATTAATTTAAAGCAAAACCAACAGCAAAATATCAATAAGAGGATCCTTAAAAAGTTTCTACATAGAGATAAGAAAGTGGGTGACAATATCAAGTTTGGAACCAATCAGGCCTGAAAGACAATTCTAATTAGTTTGTGAAGTTTCACTTTATGTATACATATAATATCTATTTAGTGATTAAATATAGTTATATTTTGAGGATAATAGGAACATACATAACTAATAATGTGGAAACATGTGTTGAATATCACTACAGACATCTAAGTTGGTTTAAATAGACCCGGTTGTGCTCTAGAACTAGACTCACCCAATTAAAAAGCTCCTTATTGAAATTTACAACTACCGAAGTCGGTTGAGGATACAATAGTTGCAATTATGATTTATAAAACCGATTTACTACTTCCACAATACCATCTAACACTGTCAAAATCCAGAGAAAATAAATAACAGACAAATTTGCTTGGGTCAAAAACTTTATAAACAACAAGATATACCAGTAAGCTAAATCAACAAGCTCGATACCAGTTGAGAAAGAACAAGACTGCTGTTAGTTAAACAGATAGGAACTTCCAATTTTTTTTAAAAAACTAGGCAAAGTCATAAAAGCACGAAGTTACCGTGTAACTCTTATAAGAAAAGGATAGGAAGGTCAAACCTCCAATAGCAAAAGGTTGCTCCAAGATTGTCCCTCCCAGAGGTATTCCATATATTTTACCACCTTCATATTTGTCCCATCCACCAATAATGAGACCAGTTTGCAGCATATTCTGCAAGGTCAGAATACTTGCGGATATCACAAAAAAATAAATAAGTAAATAAAAATAAACTGCTACCTCCAACACATTCCTCAGACCTAGTAAAAGGCATAACAGTAAAAGACATAAAAAGCATAAAATAACAAAAATAACTGACAAACCATTTGTATGTTTATTTTTCCCATCAAATAATTCCCAACTCCCAAGAGATAAAGGTGCAATTAAGGAAGCATTAGTTACAGAAAACATAAAACTAACATATTAAGTCTGTAATAACTTCCTATATTTTGTACTTTTTGGGTCCCAATAACTTGCAAGACAGATTCTTCAAGTAGTAAAAAACCTTTAGCCAAAAGCAAAGACAATAAAAGAACTGAAGAAAATAATTTCAAATCCATTAGAAATTGATATAGGAAGTGCAAGGAACTGCTAGTAACCTGTATGTTTCAATTATGTTACATTCTAAAGATAAAAAAGATAACAAACTTTTGTCACAGTGAAATTTAAATTTTACAGCAGATATTTTTGACATATTTCCATCTTTTTCAAATTCATGGTCATACTTCTCCCCTTTAAATTTAGATTTCCAGAATCAATTTCCAAGTGTTGGACTAACAAAATTGATATGAAACTGACTAATAAGGATGACAATTTTCACATGTTGAAAGCAGTTTTGAACCTGCAGAGATTATGTAGATCTGATACTTTTTAATAAAAAAGTTATACAAACCTTGTTGTTATAAGACAATAATCTGACAAGGTTTGCAGCAACCTTGACGGTTGAAGGCTGCCCAAGTTGTATCCTGCATCAAAGAAGCGTGCCATCACAATAATTTCTCTGCTGAGTAAACCATTTGACTTCAACATAATAAGAGTACACTCCCAGAAAATTACGACTTTAAAGTGCTTGATATAATTTCAGTTCCACCCAAAAAACCAATATCTGTAAGTTAGTCCAAAAATAATAATTGGAACCATTTCTCTTGGAAAGTAAACTATCGTGTAAAAGAATATTACTTTCTTTTAAGGGATTCAAGTTAGGACAGAAAAGATAATTCGACTAGACTTTGTGAAGTGAGTAAGAAATTGACACCATGAAGGTTGTTAAAAAGAAGATACATCATAAGAAAGGAGAAACTATGATGTATTTTCTGAACCTGAAGGCTCACATGCTTTATTTTATAGTAAACTTTAGTATCGTCTCATAAATGAAAGGATGCATGGCGAATGTAAAGTAAGTGATTGTAATGCATGAATATATTCTTACGTGTGTTGATGGAGAAAGTAGCGGACATAATCAGAAACAATCTGTGAATCTGCAGCCTGGCAAAGTAACATTGTGAAATGTGTTATTCAAGAAAAGGAAGCTGAACACACACATATATTCGGAAAAACATTAAAGATTGTTCAACTAATTGGTTCCTGCTTGCTCCACTATTTAAGATTTCACTCTTTTAACCTTACGGTTACATGCCTACTGGAATTATCTCTGATCAAATTTGCAAGGTAAAGTAACTCTATATCTTCAACCAAGACTTGGAAAAAAATAAATATAAAACCTGCTCTTCTAAAAAAACCATGGTTTGTCTCATTATGCCAGTTAAATCTGAAAGCTTCAAGAAATTTGAGTTGATTCACTGCCATGAAGCCACATAGTTGGCAAATATTTTCCTAGCTGCCTTTAACCATACACAATTGCTAAAAGAAGGGCACTAAAGTTATTTGATGCCAGAAGTCCAGATGAAGGATAAAATCAAGGAAAGCAGGTATGCGGGGAGAATTATGTTATAGTTTCATAAAGGACAAGACAGGTCAGGCCAATTTAGAAGCAAGCTGCCTATTTAAACTCCAACCCAAACTCTCAGGTGACTATAATTTCATCATTGTTATTAATTTTTTAACTAAAGCTCCTGTATAGAGTATTCTTTCTCACAAACACTAAAATCTAATCCAGAAGTTCCTTCCAGGCAGGTTAAATTATTTAATAGATTGTTTTATGCATTGTTCAGGTGTTCACAGTGCACAGATAATAGCACTCTTCTCTCAATTTGAGCACGTTTATGAGTGCTTAAACTTCTACGATCTAAACCCAAATTGCTATCAAGCATACCCTCTACGCTGAGGAAATAATATTTGTTAAAAATAATTTAAATGCTAACTGCAGCATATCCCTAAAATTAGTCAAGAATACAAAAACATGAACTAATTGCTTTTCACAGTTAAACCTAACAATGGCATTTCCTTTCCCCATAAGTATGACAAACAGGGACCAGTTACATAAATACATACCGATCCAGAACGACACAGGTAGACATTATCAGTCAACTTGGTGATTTTGTCGGACGCCCTGTTCGCCACATACATTCCTGCAAAATAAAAATCCAAAACTTTACAATAATACAAAAATGAAAAACTTAATAAAAAATCTTTTTTAAACGATGAATTTACCAGTGCTGGTTCGAGAGTCTGCGCCAAGAACAACCCCGCCGTTGTAGGTGACACCGATGATAGTGGTTCCCATCGAGTGGGGAGCATTGAGATCGCCTGCGCTCACGTCCATAATGTGGTCCTCTGTGGATCGATCGATCGATCGAACTAAAATTCGAGTAATTTAGCAGAAGAAAACCTTGAATGGGAAGGGAAAAGGTAAAAAGAGCAGAGAATAAAAACAAAGTTTTCGTGCCGAAGAAGAAGAGGTGAAAAAATGTAAGAGTTTACAGTTTGGTACCCCAAACTCTGATAAATGTTGATTTTGGCCCGAACAAAAGTTAAAAACTTTTAAATTGCAGTCAGTTACTTTTGGGTGAATTGCATATTGCCTCTTCGAACTATATTTAGCCCTTGTTTGGTTGGATTAAAATTCAATTAAAGTTTCAAGTCAAAATCAACAATTAATTTTAATCATATATTTTATGGGACTCGAAACTTTTTAACCACATATTTCATCAATTAAAGTTTCGAGAAAAAGTTAATAATTAATTTTAACCATATATTTTATGGGACTCACAACTTTTTAACCACACATTTCATCAATTAAAGTTTCGAGTCAAAATCAACAATTAATTTTAATCATATATTTCATGTTTAACCACACTTTTCATCAATTAAAGTTTCGAGAAAAAGTCAATAATTAATTTTAACTATATATTTCATGGGACTCACAACTTTTTACCCACACATTTCAACAATTAAAGTTTAAAGTCAAAGTCAACAATTAATTTTAATCATATATTTCATGGGACTCGCAACTTTTTAACCACACATTTCATCAATTAAAGTTTCGAGTCAAATCAACAATTAATTTTAACCATATATTTCATGGGATTCGCAACTTTTTAACAACACATTTCATCAATTTCGATCAAAATCTATTAAAAACCTGATTTTAATTTCTACCAAATAGGGGCTTAATAATTTATTGCCAAAATGTGGAATTATAAACTTCGTCTCCTTTGAGCTTTGACTAATTGTCAAAATCCATAATTAAATTTGTTTCCTCGTAATGCACTTGAAAATAATCTGAATAACCATTTTTTGTATTGGTTAAGGATAAAATTTCACATCTTTAAAATGAAATATAATTACATATACTAGGTTTGATCCAAGGTAAAATGACGTAAACACGCCATTCTAGCCATGTTGCGAAAAAAGTGCGATTCCAAAAAACTAGTAAAGCTTGGAAAAAAACACAAACATGTCGTTTTAGTCATCGTGCGAAAGAGAATTTCAAAGCGATTAGTAGAGCTTAAGAAAAAGTTAAGGCAAAATCCTTTGATTTGGGGTGAAGGGATAAAAAAACGTAACAACTATTCGTAGAACTCACATTTGAAATCCACTTGTAAGGGGAGGGTGTCCAGAGTAGTCCATTGATATGTTCTATTGGAAGTAGCCCTCTTTGGATTGCCCATCCACAACTAAGGTCCTCTAAGATGAGATGCATACCAATTATAACAATCAATTTGAAAAGAACTCACCGGGTTTAAGGGAATGGCACCCAAGGCTTATAAACCATGTAGGCATTTCATTTGTAACTTGGGATGTAGTTATATCTTACACCTCCCGAATTTTCATGCCAAATTGTATTCTTGGGTTGTCCATTGACCTTGAATGCCAAATTCATCTTCCCAAAGAATAATGCTATTCATAAAATGAACAACCTAGGTCATAATGGACTTCTTGATTAATGCACAACCAGTGAATGCTTCAAATGTTCAAAGTCAACAAATCTATATCTGAAGAAGAGAAGCACCACTTATTCTCGACCAAGATCAAGTATAAAAAACAAAGGTAGGTAGATATTCTTAATCCTTGTTGAGTAGGAAGACAAGGGTCAACTGATCGTCGAAATAATGCAACAAGAAAATAAAATAGGAATTTGCAAGCACATTACTGAAGCAGCTTCTTTTGTACATCTGAATATGTAATTAACTACAGGCACAACGTATCCGTTTGATTCTTAGATTTTGAAACAAATACTAGAGGAATTTTTTGTTGAACTTCAGTCTGATCATGTGCTGAAAAGTTATGTTAGTAGCTTGGTATCTCCCTCTATTCGATTTTCTATTAGTATTGTTTCCTGTGCTTTAATGGCTACTTCTGCTTTGATAACTGAGGATCAGTAGCCTGCAAAAAGTTGTTAAACAGCTCATTATGTGTTCACAGATTATCGAACAAAGTCTTTATCCGAATCAGATAGTCATATACTTCTTGTTGGGATGCAGTCATCAATTCTTCCTAGAGTTCACAGTTGACACGGACAAACATATTAATGAAAATTTGTGGACGAGCATTATATATTTTGAAGGATCTTGTTTGGTTTTATACGTTTGTCATTGCTATTCACAGAGGCCAGTTGAATAGAGGTTTGTTCCTTGGAGAGAGAATGAAATAAACATTCATTTTCAAAATTATATAACAAGTATTTCTTTTTCTTTTTTCTGTTAAAATCCCCCAGCTACTGCCTCATTTCCCATGCTCTTCCTTCCCCCATTTGCATTTACTTGGGACCTGCTGAGGGGCTCTCAGGGTTCCGGGTAAGAAGGAGAGAGGTTGGTGAAGGCCATTTTTTATAAGACTAAAATTGACTCTTGAGCACAAAAGAAAGCATTTTAAACGAAAAACTATATATAGGCTTTTTCAATTATGAATGTGGAAAAGTGACTCTTTGAAAAAAAGAAAAAGGTAATTCCCAAATAATAGAACATAAAAAATGGAGTTATTCTGTCGATTTGTTTAGTTTCTCGAGCATGATGCAGCTTATTTACATGATCAACTCACTTGAGAACTACACTGGCTTTGTTGGGGTGGTTCGTGGACTATTCCTCATTGTGAAATTTGGCATTGTTTCTTCAGCGAGCGATTTCAACCTGTTAAGTTCAGGAAGTACCACATTGCCAAGATCTGGTCTATCTTTGCGTCTCAGTTCTGTGCACTTAAGAGCTAGCTTGGCAAACTTCAAGGCCTCTTCTACAGGCCAATCAGGAACTGCTGGATCGAGCATATCAGCAAAGGTCCCTTTCTCAATAGCCCTCTCAACCTGATGTGTTAATCCCATTGGTGGCTTGGCTGTTATTATTTGAAGAAGCATAACTCCAAGTGAATAAACATCAGACTTTATTCCAAGCATTCCGGTTTGCTGATATTCAGGGTCTATGTAACAGAAAGTTCCGGCTGCAGATGTCATATGGTATTGTGTAACAGCGTCAGCAACATTAGGAGGGACAAGCCTGGCTAGGCCAACATCACTGATCTTGCTTACGAAGTTACTGTCAAGCAAAATGTTGCCTGGTTTCAGATCTCTGTGTACTAGAGGTTCTGGTTTGGCCTGGTGGAGGAAAAGCAGGCTAGTGCCAATTTCTGCCGCTATTCGGAATCTGAGTTGCCATGGAAGCACCCGATTGTTTTCACGTCGGAAGAGACAATCATCTAAGCTCCCATTGGCCATGTATTCGTAGACCAGGCAACCATACTCGGGACATGCTCCAAGGAGTAGAACCATGTTGGGATGTCGAATGGTACTCAGAACTTCAACCTGCATCATGGTGCTCAGAAAGAAGGCAGGAAATTTTAAGCAATATATATGCCAAATACAAAAAAAGAGGCCCCGTAGTTCACAAGCTCGTGTTACCAAGAGAGAAGGTGGTAACTTTCCGAGTTCAATTGAATGTTTAGTAGCATCATACCTCTTGCTGAAACTGTGATCTTCCTTGGGCCGCATCAGGACGAAGAACCTTTACAGCAACCNAAAGCTTGGAAAAAAACACAAACACGTCGTTTTAGTCATCGTGCGAAAGAGAATTTCAAAGCGATTAGTAGAGCTTAAGAAAAAGTTAAGGCAAAATCCTTTGATTTGGGGTCATTCGTAGAACTCACATTTGAAATCCACTTGTAAGGGGAGGGTGTCCAGAGTAGTCCATTGATATGTTCTATTGGAAGTAGCCCTCTTTGGATTGCCCATCCACAACTAAGGTCCTCTAAGATGAGATGCATACCAATTATAACAATCAATTTGAAAAGAACTCACCGGGTTTAAGGGAATGGCACCCAAGGCTTATAAACCATGTAGGCATTTCATTTGTAACTTGGGATGTAGTTATATCTTACACCTCCCGAATTTTCATGCCAAATTGTATTCTTGGGTTGTCCATTGACCTTGAATGCCAAATTCATCTTCCCAAAGAATAATGCTATTCATAAAATGAACAACCTAGGTCATAATGGACTTCTTGATTAATGCACAACCAGTGAATGCTTCAAATGTTCAAAGTCAACAAATCTATATCTGAAGAAGAGAAGCACCACTTATTCTCGACCAAGATCAAGTATAAAAAACAAAGGTAGGTAGATATTCTTAATCCTTGTTGAGTAGGAAGACAAGGGTCAACTGATCGTCGAAATAATGCAACAAGAAAATAAAATAGGAATTTGCAAGCACATTACTGAAGCAGCTTCTTTTGTACATCTGAATATGTAATTAACTACAGGCACAACGTATCCGTTTGATTCTTAGATTTTGAAACAAATACTAGAGGAATTTTTTGTTGAACTTCAGTCTGATCATGTGCTGAAAAGTTATGTTAGTAGCTTGGTATCTCCCTCTATTCGATTTTCTATTAGTATTGTTTCCTGTGCTTTAATGGCTACTTCTGCTTTGATAACTGAGGATCAGTAGCCTGCAAAAAGTTGTTACACAGCTCATTATGTGTTCACAGATTATCGAACAAAGTCTTTATCCGAATCAGATAGTCATATACTTCTTGTTGGGATGCAGTCATCAATTCTTCCTAGAGTTCACAGTTGACACGGACAAACATATTAATGAAAATTTGTGGACGAGCATTATATATTTTGAAGGATCTTGTTTGGTTTTATACGTTTGTCATTGCTATTCACAGAGGCCAGTTGAATAGAGGTTTGTTCCTTGGAGAGAGAATGAAATAAACATTCATTTTCAAAATTATATAACAAGTAATTCTTTTTCTTTTTTCTGTTAAAATCCCCCAGCTACTGCCTCATTTCCCATGCTCTTCCTTCCCCCATTTGCATTTACTTGGGACCTGCTGAGGGGCTCTCAGGGTTCCGGGTAAGAAGGAGAGAGGTTGGTGAAGGCCATTTTTTATAAGACTAAAATTGACTCTTGAGCACAAAAGAAAGCATTTTAAACGAAAAACTATATATAGGCTTTTTCAATTATGAATGTGGAAAAGTGACTCTTTGAAAAAAAGAAAAAGGTAATTCCCAAATAATAGAACATAAAAAATGGAGTTATTCTGTCGATTTGTTTAGTTTCTCGAGCATGATGCAGCTTATTTACATGATCAACTCACTTGAGAACTACACTGGCTTTGTTGGGGTGGTTCGTGGACTATTCCTCATTGTGAAATTTGGCATTGTTTCTTCAGCGAGCGATTTCAACCTGTTAAGTTCAGGAAGTACCACATTGCCAAGATCTGGTCTATCTTTGCGTCTCAGTTCTGTGCACTTAAGAGCTAGCTTGGCAAACTTCAAGGCCTCTTCTACAGGCCAATCAGGAACTGCTGGATCGAGCATATCAGCAAAGGTCCCTTTCTCAATAGCCCTCTCAACCTGATGTGTTAATCCCATTGGTGGCTTGGCTGTTATTATTTGAAGAAGCATAACTCCAAGTGAATAAACATCAGACTTTATTCCAAGCATTCCGGTTTGCTGATATTCAGGGTCTATGTAACAGAAAGTTCCGGCTGCAGATGTCATATGGTATTGTGTAACAGCGTCAGCAACATTAGGAGGGACAAGCCTGGCTAGGCCAACATCACTGATCTTGCTTACGAAGTTACTGTCAAGCAAAATGTTGCCTGGTTTCAGATCTCTGTGTACTAGAGGTTCTGGTTTGGCCTGGTGGAGGAAAAGCAGGCTAGTGCCAATTTCTGCCGCTATTCGGAATCTGAGTTGCCATGGAAGCACCCGATTGTTTTCACGTCGGAAGAGACAATCATCTAAGCTCCCATTGGCCATGTATTCGTAGACCAGGCAACCATACTCGGGACATGCTCCAAGGAGTAGAACCATGTTGGGATGTCGAATGGTACTCAGAACTTCAACCTGCATCATGGTGCTCAGAAAGAAGGCAGGAAATTTTAAGCAATATATATGCCAAATACAAAAAAAGAGGCCCCGTAGTTCACAAGCTCGTGTTACCAAGAGAGAAGGTGGTAACTTTCCGAGTTCAATTGAATGTTTAGTAGCATCATACCTCTTGCTGAAACTGTGATCTTCCTTGGGCCGCATCAGGACGAAGAACCTTTACAGCAACCTGTGTATGATCAAGGTAACACTTGTAGACTGGTCCATATCCACCTTCCCCAATTTTCCGAGATTCTGAGAAGTAGTCTGTTGCTGCTTCAATCTCTTCTATTGAGTATTTGCGATACCTCACATCACTGTGGACCATCTTATCGAGTACTTTCCTTCTTTCTTCTGATTCTTTGAGTGCTTTCATTTCAGCATTGACTCTTTTCTGTGCCTCAAGTTCAGCTATCCTCTGCGCTATTTCAGCTTTCTCAAGAGCAGCCCTGCATTTTGCTTTCTCTTTCTCTGCAATTGCCAATGCTGCTTCCTCAGCCAATTGTGCTTCTTCTAGTCTCTGCTGTTCTTCTACTTTCCAACGGTGCAGTTCCAGTGCCTATGAAAGATTTTATTATCGATTATTTTCAAGGCATGACAAATACATTTTATGAACATTCCTTTTGTTATTTCATTATTTTGAGGATAAATGACTTCATTAGGAATTCAATCTTAAAAAACTCAAAGCTTTACTTTCTGTTTTGCTGTAAAAGCTTCCTTGCAGGCTGAGCTGTACATCTCCATTGTCTGTTTAAGCTCCTGCTTCAGCCTTCTCATCTCTGCTTCTACTTCATCCTACATACTCGAGAAAATACATTTACATGAGGGCTCCGCATTTCATTCAATGTTGTCAAATGAAAAAGTTACGATAATTTCCTCTGATTACCTTTCAAGAATCCATTTTAGTTTATAGGAAAATCTTATACACGAGAGCTTATTATTTATTCTAACATGTAACAAATGCAGCAGGAAACGACTGCTGTAATGACCAACATATATCAAACCGACAATGTATGCTAACAACATTTATATGTATGAAGAGACATCTTATGCATTGTGGTTGGACTGGGGATTGGCCCCATAATTAACAATGTTGTCAATGAAGCTCTGGAGACTTCCACAATTGCTGATGTTACCAGTGAACTTCATGTTTTTATATCCTTTCTTTGATCGACAATTGAAATTAATTTCATGAATTTCTTATTTGGTACTTTTATGTGCATACCAGGTTTTGGGATCCTGACCACGAAAATTTTCCACTTTCCAGAGAGCTGGGTGAAAAAACTCCAAAACTGCCCGTCATGTCAGATGACCGGGATCCAGAATACTGAGATCCAAAACTTAGTCGACTATCTGTTTCAGAGCTGTTGGATAGACAAGGGATAATATTTGCTTCCTGGCTGTCAAATGAGGCGATTGTACGATCTGTGCTTGGCCTTCCAGAGCTCACAAATGATATATCAATATCTGGTACTGACAGCTCACTGTATGATCTGTTTGAAACTTTACCTCTAGTAAATGGTGACCTGTGAGTAAAGGTATTTACAAGTTATTCATTAATTTCATTCATTCCAAACATATATGCAGTAATAGGTAACCACTGCACAAACCAACAGGCAAAACTCAAATCTTCTTCTTCCTTAATCTTGTCATGTGCTGTCCAATCTGGTATGCCAAACATGCTATTCGTTTCTAAATTTTCTTTGTTCTGTATACATATCGATTGTTTACAAACAACCAACAATAACCATTTAAATGCAATTTTACTTAAATCAACAACAATTAAGCATGTTTGTGATGAATGCACTACATATATATGCTTTTGACTTGAGTTCAAGGATATATTTTTCTGGTTGTTTTATAACTTTGTAAACAGAATGCAGTCCATGTTAATAACAGTATTATTTCTATTTATGTAAATCTACCAGAAGCTTACTTGATTGAATCCTTGTCATCCATTGCGTTTACAGGTGAAAATGGTGCCTTATCGACATAATTACCTGTTGAGACTGGACAATTTAGCTTTTTCGTAGTAATGTCAAAACTCTATAAGAATGTGAAAAACAATAAATCTACAAATACATGTTTCGTATATAGTATCAGATAGGAATGGACTTTCTAATCAATAAAAATTAAACCCCATTTTTTTTTAATGTTATTCAGTCATGTCAAATACAGCATACCAAACATGCTTCAAAAGCAGACCTCGTGTACTGCTTTGCAATAGACGTGCATCAGTTGAAGTGAGAGGAAGGCTAGTTTGATTCTGCAATGTACGAGGAGTTTGGTTGGGGAGTGCAATGGAGGCAGATCTCACGTATGATATTTTTCCTTTAGATATTACATATACACTGCAAAACTCTGGTGCCCCCTTGGAAACACTGCTTGGAACATCAATACTCCTGAATCTTTTGGGTTTAAGAATTATAAGTAATATTTCCAATTTATATTAATGAATTGAAACAGCTAAATATGTACCTCGCAAAGCTACTCCTTGTCGGGGCACCCAACACCAAAGTCTCGAGCAAGGTGTTTTTAACGTAGTCACAAAGGGCCCTTGCTATGTCTGTATCTTCCAATACAATTTCAGTAACACGTATCTGTTTCCATTTTAACAAAGAATTTTATAGTTAGTAATATAAGGGTATGGTTGATACGATGGAGATAACATGAGAGGACATGATAGTTGATAAACGATTTACATTTC
This sequence comes from Fraxinus ornus, assembly GCA_903798235.1. NCBI lineage: Eukaryota > Viridiplantae > Streptophyta > Magnoliopsida > Lamiales > Oleaceae > Fraxinus > Fraxinus ornus. The sequence goes on along the minus strand of CAIGRF010301042.1, from coordinate 453 downwards.
TCTCTTTCTTATTTTTGGTCAGTTTTGTCCACTCCAGCATATACTAAACATGAACATTCATCCATTTCTTCTATCATATGACTAATTTTTTTCTCTTTTACAGGTTGATGGAAGCATTAGACATTTAATTTATAACACTAAAGAGCAAAACTTTGAGGAAAGTAGTGTTGAGCCAAAGTTTCTATCTAAAAAAAGTAGATGAGGTGGTTCAAGTTTCATTGCAATCTATTTATATTTAAGAAAATTGTGCATTTGAAAAGACTTGTTACTAAATTTAAATAAATAATGTCTTCTCCCTAGCTGCTGAAGTTTTAAGATAAAGTGGTTCAACCGGTAGTTCTTACATTCTTACGGGTGCAAAAGCAACGAAAGGGAAGAAACATCTCCTTGGTTATACTGTCGGTTGGACCTTTATATTCATTGTCACAGAAAGAAGCTTGACTTCCCACTGAA
>CAIGRF010301025.1:2997-17176 GCA_903798235.1 Fraxinus ornus | reverse complement strand
GAAATCACAATTCGAATTTTTAGCAACAAATATTTTTTATCGCGAAAAGTAGACCCTATTGCATCACAAGTATTTTGTTGTAAGAAATAAAGGTTTGTCGCCCTTAGTTTCCTACCAAAAATATTTTAACGCCTTGCTTCCCTCATATTTTTGGCGACATTTTTTATTATTTCTCGCAAATCCTCACATTACACGACTTTTTATGTCGCCAAAAGTTTTTTGGTACTTATTTTTCTCCTCACGAACTTCGCGACAAACTCAAAAAATGTGTCGCGTTAAGTTACTTATTGCAACAACTTTTTGTATGTCGCGAAATCACAGTTTTGTTGTAGTGCTTTTTGACAAGAAAGAGATTCATATATTGGTTATGGTTTTGGTTTTGTACACGCGAGTTCGATATTTTCTAATATAAGCATTCTCATGACAGTTTGTTTGTTTACTTTGTTGTTCTACTTGCTAAGAAAAATTGCTTTCGAGAAGAAACAACGATTGTCAGATATGATATTGCATGAGATAACAGTAGTTTTGAATTTAGATTCCATGATAACCTTTGCAACTTCTGAATAATGAATGCATACATAACATAATTCCTTTGCAGTTTGTACGACTTGAAGATGCCAATGCTGCACAAGATTTAAATGGGCAATTGGAGATTGCTGGTCGAGTTATCAAGGTATTTGGAAGTCCCAGCTAATTGGAAACCCTGACTACTTCGAGTTTAAGAAACTAAATTTTGAGCCGATTGTGGCTGTTGGCATTGACATTGGGATTCATATTTGGAGTTCATCTCTCTCACCAACACTTGGTTTCAAAATTTTCCCAATCGATAACCACTAACCAGGCAACAGACTCAACAATAATGGTCATTCACTTCCTATTTCCTCCATAAATAACTAATAAGCAATGTAGTTAGTAGTTACCCAACAACAACAATAATACCCATTGAAAATACTCTACACTGATATACCAGAAATTGAATCTCCCCCCTTCTTAGTTTTCCACGGAAAGTAAAATAATAGTGAGTCTAGTGACCCACAGACTTTAAAAAACATTTCAACAATCAAATAGTGAAATACCAATATACTTAAGGCGTGTAAATGAAATTATATCCAAGAAAGTGAAAGCCCTCACAAAAATACACAAAAATGAACCCATGATTTAGGGAAAAATGTAGGGATAGAGGCCAGAGGGTACCCACAGAAGTCTTCCAATGAGGAAACAGTGTGGAGTCTGTGGACATGTCGAACGTTGCTGCAGGCTACAGCGCTGCCCCCAAGCGGTCTATTTGTATAGTACTCCAATGGGTGCTTTGAATACGGAGTTTTCATGGGCTCCGACGTCGGAGCCGGATCGTCTGAGTGAGGAGTGAAGGGCGTGCATAGGGGACGGTGTATTGTCTAAATTGGTCGATTGCAAAAGCTTGTATCATACATTTGGGCCAAATAATTGGCCCACTTTAATTTTTTTGTATTGGGTTGCTAAAAAAAATTGGGGCGGCCCAACCTAACTCGAAAACGTTGCAAAAAATCATTTTCGCAACGTTTATTAAACACTGCAAAAATAATTTAATAAACATTGTGAAAGACAAACTTTTCGCAGCGTTTAATAAACGTTGCGAAAAGTCTTTCGTAACGTTTATTAAATGCTACAAAAGAAAAATATTTTAGAAACGTTTTATAAACGCTGAAAAAAATAAATAAAAAAAAAAATCGCAACTCGAAATAAACGTTGTGAAAAGCGATATTGGCAACATAGATTTATAAAATGTTGCCAAAACTCAAATATGTTAACCAATAGCAACATTCATTTATTAAAATGTTGCGATAGACTCATTTATCAACATTTAACTACCAAATGTTGCCATTTATGTGTTGCAAATAATCATTTTTGGTCTAGTGTTTCCAGGTCGGATCAGCACGATTGTTGCCTTAGTCTTCGATCCGCCCATTAGCTGATTCGTTCGTTTAACCATTCATCTCATATGATTCATAACTTTTATCAACTTTTCAACCATACATTTCATCATTTTTTGTCAATATCTATTAAAAGATTAATTTTTATAAAAACTGATCAGACTAGAACTGCATGTATGTCATTTATATCTCCTCCTCTTTAACATTATGTTTATGCATTATTGATCATATAGAGTATGACGTCTTTTGAGTTGGCATGAAACATTTCGTTGGTTCTTGTCAATGAATTATTTTCATTGGGTCCGTTATATCCTGTCTTTATGCAAAGAATTGATCATTACTCCTATGCAATAATGTATGATCTTTATCTTTCGTTAAAGCAGCAAGAAAATTCTCTCTACACAATAAATTAAAAGAAATTAATTTTACCTTTTTAAGTAGAAAAAAGTTGTTGGAATAGCAATTTACATGATCTGACGCTAGTGAAAGCACACACTCCACTATGATTGTGATACCGACATTATATTATAATATAGGGATAGGGATTATTGCTTGCAAATTATTTACTAGACTTTGGTCTTTTTATATTTATTATTAGTCTCTTTACATGAACTATTAGTCGTGATGACGCATGGACATGCTTAAAGGGAGAAGTGGGACAAGAATCATTTTTTGTCGATATCTATTAAATGATTGATTTTTATCAAAACAGATAAGAATAGAACTGCATGTGTGTCATTTATATCTCCTTGTTGGTGAATTATTTTCAATGGGTCCGTTTTATCCTGTCTTTATGCAAAGAATTGATCATTACGTCTTTATCTTTCGTTAAAGCAGCAGGAAAATTCTCTCTACACAAGAAATTAAATATACCTTTAAGTAGAAAAAGTTGTTGGGATAGCAATTTGCATGGTATGACGCCAGTGAAAGCACACACTCCACTATGATTGTGATAATCACATTACATTATAATATAGGGATAGGGATTATTGCATGCAAATTATTTACTAGTCTTTGGTCTTTTTATATTTATTATTAATCTTTTAACATGAACTATTAGTCGCTTAAAGGAGGAGTGGGACAAGAATCTTGTTTTCAGAGAGAAGTGACGGTCCAAATTTTGAAAAGCTATTCAACCTTAAGAATTAATGAACCATAACAGTAAGTCATGGACTAAATGTTCAAAGGTTCACACTATTTTTCACTAAAGTAAATTACCATAAAAAATAAATAGTGGAGGGCTCGATCTTGATGATGTTTCTTCTTACATTCATCACTTCACTTTCCTACATACCATATTACTTTGGACGAAATTTCCAGTAACATGTCACGTTCTAGCCTTAGTAAACTTATAATATATTATATATCTTATTAATTATTAGTCATTTTGATTTATCAAGAGATGCACTGTACTTGGCGGATCATCGAGTACATTTAAATATGTATTAATCCGCTCAACCTTTTATTTTTAACCCCATGAGTAAAAAACCCTACACCCTAATATGGAGGGAAATGTAGGTTAAGATCATATTTGGGAGTGCTTTTCCAAACTTATATTTTATCAATATATTTCATAAGATTCACAATTATTTTTGTATATTTTGTAAGATTCATGACTTATAATCTACAAAAAGCTTTGCCAAGCATACACTAAAGTATGCTGACAATCTCATGGGAGTCTTTCTTGACAAAACTATTAAAACTTATATTATTTTTAACCAAACAAAGCCAATCAACACGATGTTTCAGCATCCATTATAAGAAAAACCTAACGCAACCTACCACATCAATGTTGTTAGCGTACGAGATCGTTATACAAATAATAAAATATGTGAGTTAAGGGAATCGTTCCCACGAGGAATAAGGTTTAATTTTTAGTTCAGTAGCTACTATTAAATTTGAAATGTGATGAAATCAAAAGGGATTGTTTGTATATTATTTTATANATTTATTTGATATGTAAATGTTTGTATTAGAATCGCGAATCTCCCTATTGCCATTTACTTCAATTCTTAATTCGTAATTTAGTAAATTCATGCATTCAAGACAATCGATAATCCACTGTTATTCAATATTTTTTTTCCAAAAGATATTAAAAATATGTTCAACACGATTTGATTCTATTCCTAATCCAAATTCATATGAAAGACATGCATTAATTTACATAATTTATCACATATGATTGCACATGTCAAAGATATTATTCTATCCATGTGTTTATTTTGCCACGTTCTAGGCTTATTGTGAGTATTCCTACACTACAACAAGCAATTTATTTAAGTGATGATCAATCAATCAAATAGTTCAATGAGAATGCAAAACCGACCAAGAAAAATAAAAATAAAAATAAAAATAAAAAACTAATAGTCTTGAATTAAAATAAGCAAATAATATGGTTCATCATTCATCCAATACAATGAAAAACTTAGCCTGACATTCTTATAATTAAGTTACACAATAATCATTGGAAAAAATCACCCGAAAATAAGAAAGATGAAAGAAGTAAAAGAAATCCAGGTTCTTTGCTCAAATCTTAAAACCGGAATATGAATCTTTAAAATCCTTAGATAATTCGCCTTGAATTGATGTATAGACTTGTTTTTTCCTCCAAAATATGTAGACTATGATGAAATTTAGGTCGAAAGGAGGTCTCCAATATGTATTCTATTGGCATTTGTAAGAGTAGAAAGGTTGTTGAAAATCACGTCCAAATTGATTTCCAAAAGAGTTCCAATCAAATAAGTAAAGTTGCATTTGCGCGCGGATTTGTTTGTCTCTACACATCAGTCAGTATTTTGATTATAATTTTCTCTCTCGATATCTATTTGAGGCAATTCAAAGTGCGTTGGAAATCTCACTCAAAGACCTACACCTTTTTTGGAGATATAATTTTTCTAATTCGGATGGTTACTATTCCAAAAATGGGTTTCAATATTCAGATAAACATTTGGAATATAACATTTGCGATTGAAAATTGATTTTGATAATATTTTGATCATATTTCATTATATTGGATTCGAACCCAGGTTCACTTTGGTGCTCCCAGCATTTTGGCTATAAATGTGTTTACAAAATACGCTTCTTTTAATTGAAGCGTCATTACTCTGATGGGAGACGCGTGGCTCACTTATGGCCGTTGAATGCTGTACTTTCTATATAACTAGGCTAAAGACTTTTGGACTCTCATTCGTTTAATTTTATTCCCTTCTGGAGACTTCGAGGGTTTTTGTGAGTTGAGAGAAAAAGAGAGAAGAGGCTAGGGTTTGAAGATTTTTGTTTGTTTTACTTTAAATCTTTGATTTAAAGTGTTGTGAGAGATAGATGAACCTTTTATTGTAATATTTCGTGTGAATATTGTGAAGATCTACGTCATTTCTCTGTTATGTTACTTAGTGTTTGTTCGAAGGGTTACTTGGTGATTTCTGGTGAATCTAGGTAGATCTATAACTGTACTTTTAGAAATAAGTTTCATATCTCTTCTCTCTAACATTTGTAATCTTCGCAGCTATTTTGTGGCTGTTATAGTGCAACTGAGTATGATCCTTTTCTTGGATGCTCAACGGGGGATGTAGATGTTAGAAGCGGTCACCAAACCTCAGGGCTACGATCGAAATAATTCTTGTGTTCATTTTATTTTCTGCAGTTTATTTTCAGTTCGTTTTGGTTATTTTTACATCTTGATTCTCATATTGTGTGTGGTCTGGGCCTCGCAGTGGTATCAGAGCTTGGAATGAGGAATAAGTTTCCTGGATCTTTGGAGAAAGAGACAGATCTGCTTCAGATCCTAAAGGGTTCTTTGGCCTGCTCTTAATCTTGGTGAGATCTTTAATTTTTAAAGGGTTTACTTTTAATATTAAAGTTTCTTTATCATTCCCTTGATTTTTCGTACACCGTTGAAACCCCTTGAGACTAATCTTTGTCTAGGAGCTCCTGTGAGGCTCTTGAAATCTGAGATAAATCAAGTTTGGGTGTGTTACCTGGAGAATCTTGCTGGAGAGATCAATGAAACATAGTTTGTGATCTCTGAAATTTTGTATTCTTTAGAGTCTTGATCTATATACTCCCTGATATTAGCTGTTATTTGAAAATCTTGTTCTACTGTGTGTATTACTATGATTTTCTATCTGTGATTTTTCTGTGCTCATACTATTTTTACATACTGTGTAATTTGTCATCAGCCTGTGTGTCTGCATTGACTTTAACACATTTTTTTGCTAAATTTGAAGTTAGTCGGAATAATGGAAAAAATTATTTTAATTTGTGGAGTCAGAAAATGAAAGCTAATTTAATGCAAATGAAATGCGTTAAAGTTTTGGATGATAGTTGGACTGCTGAATTACAATCTGTTAAGAAATCTGAATTTGAAGAAGTTGCATGGAGTATTTTTTTTTCTTATACTTATTTGAAAATGTGATAAGAAGTATTGGTGAAACTAAAACTACTGCTGAATTGTGGACCAAATTTCATGCCAAATATGTGACCAAAACTACTCCAAACAAATGTTTTCCTTTAAAACAATTCTTTTCTTTCAAAATGGATGTTTTAGTTGATCTGGATGAAAACTTGAACATGTTTACTAAACTTACCCAAGACTTGGCCAATTGTGATGAAAAACTTTCAAAAGATCAATTGGTTGTAGTTTTGTTAAACTCCATAAGTGACAGGTATAAGGACATTAAGGTTACCTTAGAATATGGCAGAGATGATCTTAGTACTGATATAATAATCAATGCTTTGAAAAATAAGGTACAAGAGATTAATGCTGAGTCAAGTACTAGTCACACTGGAATAAACTTGTTATCAAAAGGAATAAGTTTTTGTAAATCTGATTATCATCCAAAATTTTCAAAAGACACCAAAAAGTGGACTGAAAGGAATAAGACCAAGAATAGTGCCAAGGGCAAGAAATGTTACCATTGTGGTAAAATGGGTAATTTTGTTATAGACTATTTTAAAAAGAAAAATAAATTAAGAGAGAAAGATTTTGAAGAGGGAAACACCGTCCTTGCTTATAATAAAGCCATAATTGAGAATGGTCTAGTTCTTGTAAGTATTGGGAAGAAACTGAGTGATGAATGGATACTTGACTCAGGCTATTCTTTTTATATGTGCCCAAACAAAAAATGCTTCATTGATTTTGTTAAAACTAAAGGGGGGCAAGTTACAATGGGAAATAACTATGCTTGCAAAATAAGTGGAATATGAACTGTTAAATTTCTGTTAGAAAATGGAAATATTTTGGTTCTAAAGGAAATCAGATTTGTCCCAGATTTAAAAAGGAACTTAGTGTCCTTAGGCATGTTAGATGATATGGAGTTTAACAATAATATGGGGAAAGGATATATTTGTAAGTTTGAACCTAGATATCTTAAATGTGTTTTCTTATGATATGATGAACATGTAAAAGGGTGTAGGATATGGGTTAAATCTTTAAAATGTTATAAAGTTATAATTAGAAAAGATATCATTTTCAATGAATCTTTGATGCCTTGCCTTGAGGGAAAAGAGAATGGTTTAACAGAAAAGGATGTTCAAATTGAGGTGAAGTCATCTAGTAATCATCTGGACACTTCTGAACCTATTATTGAAAATTTAGAACAAGAAGATGTCACTATGCCTTAAATGAAACTAATCATTTGGATCTCATTGACCAATCTGGTTCTTCACCTCTACCTTTTGATGAGTACCGACTCACAAGGGATAGAGAGAAAGGACAGATTGGGCCTTCCACTAGATTTGATAGTAAGGATTTTGTTTCTTTGTTTACCTATTAAGAACAATTTGAAAATGAACCAAACTCTTATGATGATGCCATAAATTGTAAAGAAAGTGAAAACTGGAAAGCTGCTATGGAAGAAGAAATGACTTCTTTGTTTAAAAATAAAGCTTGAGAACTTGTTGAAAGGCCTAAAGGGCAGAAAATTACAGACTGTAAATGGATCTATAAAATTAAGCATGAAGAAGGTGGGTGTAATAATGTAAGATATAAAGCTAGATTAGTAGTTAAGGGTTTTACTTAAAAGGATGGCATATATTACACTGAAATATTTTCTCCAGTAGTTAAATACACTACTATTAGATGCTTACTTGCTCTTGTTGCTCAATTTAAATGGGAACTTGATCAGCTTGATGTTAAAACTGCTTTCTTGTTCGGTGAGCTTCATGAAACTATTTACATGAGACAACCTGTTGGTTTTGAGAAAGGTAATCCTAAAAACATTGTATGTTTGTTAAAAAAAATATTGTATGGGTTAAAACAGACCCCCAGACGGCACAAAAGGTTTGATTCTTTTGTGTTTAAACTTGGCTTCAAAAGAAGTCAATATGATATTTGCTTATACTGCAAAGGTAATGGAGTTAAAAATTCTTTATATCTGGTCATTTATGTGGATGACATGCTGCTTGCTAGCTGTGATAAAAGTGAAATTGAATCTATTAAACTGAAGTTAAAAAATGAATTTGACATGAAAGACCTTGGTGTAGCCAAGAAAATTCTAGGTATGCAAGTTGTTAGAAATAAAGAAAAAGATTTGTTATTTTTAAACCAATATGATTATGTGGTTAAAGTATTGAAAAAATTTAATATGTATGACTGTAAACCTGTGACTTTACTTCTTGCAAATCATTACAAATTGTCTTCTGAATGCTGTCATAAAATTGAAGAAGAATATGCTAGAATGTCCAGTATTTGTTATGCTAATGTAATAGGCTATGTTATGTACTAGGCTTGATATTGCTCATAGCATTAGTATATTAATTGTACTTAATTATTTGTACTAGAGTTAACCATGCTCATAGCATTAGAATAATAAGTAGATTTATGAGTAATCCTGGAGAAGATCACTAGAATGCTTTAAAATGGTTATTAAGATACTTAAAAGGGTACTGATGATTTAGGCTTAGTGTTTAAATCTAATAAAGATGGTGTTATGTTAAAGGGATATACTGATTCCGACTTTGGTAGTGATAGAGATAATAGGAAATCAACTTCATCTTATTTTTATACCTTATGTGGTACTCTCATTAGCTGGAAGTCTCAATTACAAAAGATTGTCACGTTATCATCTATTGAAGTTGAATATATATCTGCCGCTGATGCTATTAAAGAAGGAATGTGGTTAAGTGGTTTACTATTTTAACTTGAATTTGTTGCTACTCAAACTATTTTGTTCTCTGACAATCACAGTGATATTCATCTTAATAAAAATCATATGTTTCATGATAGAACTAAGCACATTGATGTTAAATATTACTTCATTAGAAATGTTATTTCTAAGGGAATAATAAAAGTTGAAAAGATTGCAACTTAGTATAATCCATCTGATATGGGTACTAAAGTGATTCCTTTGAACAAATTTTTAAATTGTCTTAAATTTCTTTCTATTGATTCCTTGTGATCTTGATATGGATACTTAGAGCAAATGAAAAAGATCGGTGTTTATGCTCCTGGATGCACTAACAGCCCAAAATATGGTAGCAAGGTGGAGAATATTGGGTTCAAACTCAGGTTCACTTTGGTGCTCCCAGCATTTTGGCTATAAACGTGTTTACAAAACACACTTCTTTTAATTGAAGCGTCCTTGCTCTGATGGAAGACGCCTAGCTCACTTATGGTCGTTGAATGCTGGACTTTCTATATACCTGGGCTGAAGACTCTTAGACTCTCATTCGTATTGTTTTATTCTCCTTTGGAGACTTCAAGGGTTTCTGTGAGTTGAGAGAAAAAGAGAGAAGAGGCTAGGGTTTGAAGATTCTTGTTTGTATTACTTTAAATCTCTGATTTAAAGTGTTGTGAGAGATAGATCAACCTTTGATTATAATATTTTGTGTGAATATTGGTGATTTCTTGGTGAATTTGGGTAGATCTATCTCGTTGCCATTTTGTGGCTGTTATAGTGCAATTGAGCATGATCTTTTTCTTGGATGCTCAACGGGAGATGTAGGTATTAGAAGCGGTCACGGAACCTCTGGGGCTACGACCGAAATAATTCTTATGTTCATTTTACTTTCTGCAATTTATTTTCAGTTCGTTTTGGTCATTTTTACATCTTGATTCTTATATTGTGTGTGGTATGGGCCTTACACATTCCTTTTATAGTTCCAATTCCATCCAATCGTCTCCTAACAATCTTAAAAGTATCATCTTATGGTCCGAATCAACTATTGAATATTTGCAATTTGGCCATCAAACTTTATATTTGATACAATTGAGCCATTTTTCACTATCTTTGTATTTTGTTCTCCAATTCTTCATCAAATATTGAGTTTTATCTACAAAATGAAGTATAACACAAGTTAGGTAGTATTTTATCCAAAAAATAATAAAATATCATGATTTAGAACCTCGAATAAGTGCAGAAAGTACACTAATCAAATGCATCAAATCACTCACGGTCACATGTATGCCATGTGAATAATAACATTAAGGCATCAAATTACTCACGATAGTGAATGATTCTAAATAACGCTACTCATTCAGACATTTATCATTAGTAAATAATTTTAAAAAATGGTTAAAACTATGCTCTAGGATGGCATATATTTTAGTGGTGAACACGGTTTAGTTTGGACGGTTTGTATTATATTTTCAATTCAACCATTTCATGTGGTTTGAAATTTTTTCAAATCAAACCAAACCATTAATTACGGGTTGGTTCGATTTTAATCCGCGATTTACCTATCAACATTATAGTTATATGTTTAAAACAAGTTAACATATACATTTAAACAAGAACTAATAATGTTGAATTACATTCATATTTGTTTAAAATTCGATATATAATCAAAAAGATAAAAAAAAATAGTATCAAGTTAGCATCTATCAACAAACACTGTAGATTTTACAAGCAATAATATCAGAATAAGTACAAGGGTATTAACCTCTCATTTGATAAAAATTGAATTAATATTCACTGTTGTAATACATGATTCAGCCTCTATATGATATGTAAATATCAAAATATTTATTAGTCCTTATTAATAATATTAACAAGCAACAAAAAAACAATATACATAAAATATCAAAATTGATAATAGAAAATAAATGTCACCTTCCACACCTCAGACCTTTTGTTTCCCTTTTTACTTTTTCCATCCATTTTCATATCTTCAGGGTTTTCCTCTAATGGAATTGTATCATCTACTTCTTTTGAAATTGGATCCATATCTGAAAAAAGAAAAAGAAATAACGTAGGAAGCTAAGCTATGGAAAATAAACAATACGGTGATACAAGAAGAAAGCTATGGAATGAATTCTCCAATACTAAAATTTATAATAAATTTTTGTATATTGTGATATTAGCATTTAGCATCATGAATAAATAAATCTCACAATCTTTTTGAATTTTCAATAAAGCAATGGCGAATTTATATCTTGTCTTGCATTTTTACTAGTGTATATTCATTTGTTGGAGTATACACAAATGAAGTCTTAAAACATGAAAATGTGTAATGCAAAGCACTATAATCAACCTATCGATGTGGAATTTCTAGATTAACCAAAGTCTAACCATGTAAGTACTATATTGTGCACTCAAATGCAAACAACATGAGAAAAATACTAGATATCAGTATTAAATTACAGTAATAAAAAATGACATCATTCTATATGTACTAAACTAGATTGTGCGCATAAATGATCAAGTCTACATTTTATTCACTATCTTTATCCCAAATAAAATATTAAATAATACTATTAATTCAAAATTAAGGAAAAATGAGAAAACAGAAAGAGAAATTCATTCAAAATTCTCTGCTCAAATCAGTTTTAAGTCTTGTTTTACGTTTCTAGAGAGAGAAAATTAAAGATTTTGATCTCGATTTTTAATTTCTCTTGTATAAACAACTTCTGAAAAATTGTTTATATACACAAGGAAAGGGAAGAGAGGCTCACATTCAGAGTTACAGTCAGTGGTGGTAGGTAGTGCTAGAGAAATGGTCTCGACGGTAGCAGGTCACAGGCGTCAAGTTAGCACTGCGTGGCATGCGTCGCCGCTGCGAGATAGAGGGAGGGAGCTAGGGTTTGGTAACTTTGGTTTACTTGTATTTTTGCAAATGCGTAATTGCATATATGGTTGGGCAACATTCACAATTTCTCATTCAATTTACTTTGTAATTATGGGCCTAAATTTTATTTTATTTTTAACGAAGACCCAACTAAATATTAATGACAATGACTTACTGACTTGTTTGTTATGCATAAGTTATGTTAATTAAATTTGTACTCTTCAAGAAAGTATACTTTAAATTCTAAAAACTATACTTAAATAAAATTTATATATGAGGATTTATAATTTAATAAAAATATTTTTAATTAAAAAAAGTGTGGTTCTGTTTGATTTTTTTCGATTTTTAAAATTAGAAATCTAAACCAAACCATTTTGAAATGGTTTGGTTCGATTTGAAAGAAAAAAACTGTGGGTTCCAGTTAACCCAAACCAACGATTTCGATTCGATTTACGGTTCTGCGATTTTTTTGTACAGCTATGTGCATATTCATCTTAAGCATTTTCTTCGACAAAAATTTATCCTCGAATCTTGTACCAAAATTCAAAAAGACACTATCTAACAATAGTCATATAGTAAGTCAATGTTGGATTGAGTCATAAAGTTTAGTGTCGATTCCCCGTGATGGGAAGCATCTTCCCTTTTATACCAACAACAACATAATCTTTGTCCCAACGATTGTGGACTAAAGAATAATCAATTGTTTATGAAAGTGCATATTGTTTATATAGTCGATGATATCAGTCTTGAAAATTTTGTAGGTGACACAAACTTCTCTATTTGCGATGATGTCATGTTGGTAGATATTGACGGAACTTCGTCGGTGATAATCAATTGTATCAGTATTGATAATTTACTGTTTCTGATATATTAATCTTTGTTTCATCAATTACTTGTCGGTTCGAATATTTCTTTTTATTTTCCAAGTGTATAGTAGCTCAAACCATTACTTTTAAATAAAAATTTATTGTTTCATTTCCTAATTATTTTTATTTATCGACTATTCACTTTTTCTAAATCCTCTAATAGCTTATTAATTATAAAGTTGCTTTTCTTTATTTAACTTCAAGAATAATGCCTCGTTTCCGTCATACTTAAAACAAATAATATTTTACAATATGTTTAATCCTTGGATTAATTCACAATTTGTTTCAAGAAAAAAATAAAATATTTTTCTCTTCTAATTAAGATAATTATTGTTGGAAGTAAAATTAATTTTATTCGCTTTTTGGGTGAATAAATTTGACGAAAGAAATTTGTCAACAGTTTTGGGCAGATAAGAAGCTACGATAGAAGTAATATTGATATAATTATGCATTACACTGCACTCGTAATAAGAGAAACAACACACCACACACGAAGACGGACACGGACAAGGACACCGACAAAGCTAAGACTCGAATCCAGAAGAAGCGCGATTTGACCAGGCCATCATTTTGCATGGTCTTGGTCGGGACAAGTTCCGGCACCTGAGATTTACTTCTGGCTGGCTTCTTGATTTGATCCGGTAATTGATCTCCCAGTAAAGAACCTTGGTTTGAATTGTTCAGTCCGAAGTCGACCACCTTTGCTTAAACTAATAAGAGTTTTTGGAGTCTTAATAGTATCGATGGCATTCTTATACAACTCCTTCCCATAGTCGACCATTTCAGCTTTAGTTTTATGCAGACTGTCTACTGTTTCCAAGTAATAATCTCCAGCATCAGCAAACCTATTTACCCATGCCGGAAGCTTCGGCACTCCCAGCTTTTTCAACAACTCGTTACTGAAATCGTTACAATTTTTCGATAACCAGTGGTACTTATCTCCCGGCCACTCCTGGCTAAGTTCTTTTAGGATCTGACTCACCTTGGCGGCGGAGCAATTTGTTCTTCCGAGAACTACACGTTCACGGTATGTGAACATCAGGTTTTTGCCGGCGGGACAGCTGTAAACACCACAGCCTTTTTCGTACTGCCCATATCCCCATTCCTCGTCGCCGTAAACCTGAACGGCGGTGTGAAAGACGCCGCCCATAGGGATGGCCTCTTTACAGACGTTGTTGAGTTGAACGAGGGCGAAATTTAGGGTTTCATTGCCGGAACTATTGTTTGTAACGTCATACACGTGAACGATCACTTCAGCCATTAAGTTCAAAACTCTCTCTTTGTGAGTTTTCCTTTAGTCAAGTAGAGTAGAAAGCTTGGAGCACTAGCTGGTCCTAGGCAAGGTATATAAAAGTACATGAATATGGAGTGCCAAAAAAAAAAAAAAAAAAAAAA
>CAIGRF010300979.1:0-12620 GCA_903798235.1 Fraxinus ornus | reverse complement strand
TGTGACTCGTGACCTATGTACTTTGACACCGAACTTTAAAAATCACCACATTCGTCACTGAACTTTGCAAAAAGTTTCCCAGATCAGTGTGATCTGTGAAACTTTTTGCAAATTTCAGCGACCCCGTAGAAATCTTTTACAAAGTTTGGTGACGAATGAGATGATTTTTAAAGTTCAGTAATGGATAGGGTTGCAGTTTTTAAAGTTCGGTGACTTGGTGGAAACTTTCGGTAAAGTTCAGTGACTATTAGGGTAATTAACTCAACAAACGCTAATGGTCCGTTTGATTGCAAATGTGGAAAATTGGTGGAAAGAAAATATTTTACTGAAAATTGAATTGCCTAGAATTTGTTTTACTGGGAATTGTAATTAATTGTGTTTGATTGGTATAATTTTCCACCTGAAAAATGTTGAAAGTTTGGTGTTCATTTGTCTTCGTTTTTTTATGAAAATTGTCCATTAAAGTGATAATTTTTTCTACTATTGCGTTTAGAATTTGTTCCAATTACCAAAAAGTAAAAAAAAAAAAATAGAAAAAATTACTACACCGAATATCATTCGTTTGACTTTGTTTTGCATAGAAATTGTCAACAAAAGTGAAAATTCTTTTTACAATGGTTGATATAATTTGTTGTCATTGCTCAAAAAAAAAAACAACAAAAAAGGTGGAAATTGCTTTCCTACCTAATAGGTGGGAAAACAAAATCAAGCAAATGTGCATCAAATGATTGTACCTAGAAAAAGGTAGGAAAAACAAAAGTCAGGCAAATTTGTGCTATCAAACACCATTAATTAACTAAAGTTGGAAAACATTTTCTTTTTCCACCCATTTTCTACGCTATCAAACAGGGCTAATATAGTAATTTCAGATATTATGTTATTTCCAACTTGTTTGAGGGAAGATTTTGTAATTTTTAATGGCTGAAACCATTTGAACAGAAAAATGGTCATAGAATATCACTAGAAATCTCACATGGAGGTGGGTCCCATTGTGAATAAAAAATTGCAAAAAATGTGGGCCCCACTTGTGTTGTGTGTGGTCTGGTGAAATTTTGTGCACACGACAAGGTTCATTTTGAATTTTAACGTGGTTTAGTGTTTTTAAATTGCACTGTCAATGTAGCGTTCTCCAATATATTTTGCACAATGCACGTGGTGATGTATGTTGGATTAATTGTACATTTGCACAGTGATGGATCCAGAATATTAAGTCAGTTACGGCGGTCGTTGAAGGCCGCAATAGTAAGATTGTTTATTAATATTTAATTAAATAATATTAAAAAATTCAATCAATATATAAATACGATAAAACGTAAAAGTCATATACATTTGAAAATATAATCCAATANAGGCCGCAATAGTAAGATTGTTTATTAATATTTAATTAAATAATATTAAAAAATTCAATCAATATATAAATACGATAAAACGTAAAAGTCATATACATTTGAAAATATAATCCAATACACCCTAAAATGATAAGGAAAAAAATATTTTTCAATTTGTCTGATAAAATTTCAAGTTTTTTACGAACTTAAACAAAACAATTTATATAGCACGATTAAATGGTAAAAACAGTTCCGTGTTTAGGTGAAGGTTACGCAAAACTTTGAAAACAATGATTTTTAGAACTAGAACTATTTTTTACCCCAAAAGAAAAAGTATTTTTCGAATTCTTAAAATAATAAAGAGCGGCACTTAAATTGGCCAAATTTGAATTTTATAAGGTAAATAAATAAAATCTAACAATAAAAGTATATATATCATGGAGTAATAATTTCGGCCAATAAATTTTTGAAATAAATTATTTTGAAAACGAAAACTAAGAATATATAATTGTTTAGTTATTATTTATTGTACTAAAAAATAAACAAAAAATTGAAAGTGCATAGAATTGAACCTTATACCCCTCACATACTAAATAACCCCTCTAACATATGAACTACACAATCTTTTGTTGAATATTGCTACAATTATTAGTTAATATTTACTATGTTTAAAAATGAAAAGGAATAATGTTGTTAAAGGAAATCGCACCGAGGCATTTCACATGAAAAGGCAAACACTCTCCCATACGATCCACACACCATTTTTTTTTTTTTTTAAATTTTACACAATAACCTATACATAAATATTTTACATAAATCTTAATTACTCTTTCTTCTTGGCAGATTCAGCACGGGCGGCCATGCTGGCTCGCCAGGTGTTGGATCCGCAGTCCCTACAGGCGCACATAGCATATATGTTGAAACTTTAAATGTGAGATTGTCGGAATGTTTTATTATTCTTTTTTAGGCAAATATTGAACAATAGTCATACAATGCCTCCTGAACATGAGTACCAAGCTCGAAAGGAAAAAAGAAACAAAATGTAGTGGCATTAATTTAAAGTCAATTATGGCATATTGATTAGGTATTTCAATCACAACTACAGGTGAGAGATGGAAGATACCTTGAAAATTTTGGTGATTGAGGAACAAATAATGTAAAAGACAATAATAATGTGAATAAAGCAACTGAGAATAAGAAAATGATCATTGAACCTGTCAATGTAAATGAATTGAATTGCCACAGATGAAGCAAAACAAATGACAAGTAAAATAAGAACTAAAAATGTATTTCGGGAAAAATATATGATTTAGAAAAGGAAGAAGTTTGAAGAAGGTGGCATTGATGAAGTAAAACAATTAGTCCAAGAATGTTTTAGAGTTGTGTACTTTCTTTTTATAATTGATCTAGCTCGATCTTCACTTCAAACTCGATTTGAATAATTTAAATGATATGAAGAGATATTTGAGTTTTAGTTTAATCTAGAGATGTTACATTATGTTATGGCAGTTTATTAAAGTCTTGAGTAGTATCTGGAGCATAATGAAAGTTTAGACATTAATGGAGATTAAATTATGTTTAGAGTTGATAATCTTGAGCTATAAGTTTCCAAAGAGACCAATTAATGTACTACCATATTTGAAGACTTGTGATGGTTGTTTTCCAGATGCCTATATTACTTATAAAACATTGTTAGCCATACATATTATAGTTGCATATGTAGAAAAACGTTTTTACAAGTTGAAGTTGATCAAGGTTATTTTCGATCAACTATGTCGTATGGAAAATTGAATGGATAATGTTATCAATTAAAAAAGATATGATTGAACAACTAGATTATTAAAATTTGATTAATTTATTGTCTATAAAACCACAAGGCCAGTAGAATTTAAGTGATTGTTTGGAAAAGTTGACCTTGTTATTTAACTATAACATAAATATTTAGATCAATATATTTTATTTGTCATTTTAGTGTAGAGTTTCAAGTCAACAGTTAGTTTAGTAAAACTCTTAGGGCTTGATTGAGAGTTTCAGCGTATCGATTATGAGTGTTATTTAAAGTATCAATTTTGAGTGTTTATAAGTGGACCTATTATGAGTGTTTTAATTAGCGATTTTTAAAACAGTCAAACTCATACTTGAGAGTTTATTATCTGCTGGTTCTGAATTTTTTTTATAAAAAGTAAAATGACATATTTAGTTAAATTTTGAGATTATGATTTCATATATGGAAATTTTATTTATAAGTAATATTTTACTTATATGTAATTTTTTGAGATGTAAGTTAATATTTAACTTTTATGTTATTTAATTTTATAATTTTAAATAATTTCTATCTAAGCAATTTTTTTATATATTTTATAAGTAATTTTTTGTCTTATTAGTAAGCTTTTTAAACAAAAATAATTTTTTATATACTTATAAGTAATTTTTTATAATTAAATAATTTTTAATTATAATATATATTTTTGGCTTATAAATAATTTTTCTAGTTAGTATATTTTTATTTAGGGTAATTGGTACATAACGTCTTTATCTTTTACTATTATTGTGGAGAATGTCATTACATTTCATTTTTGACATTTTCACCCTTATTTTCATTTTTCATTACGCAAAAGGTTATTTTCATCACTTTCTCAATTTAAAGTTGTAAATTGACGAATATACCTTTCTATTTAAATAAATTACTAAAAAATGATTTTTTAAAAAAAAAAAGGTGCAACGAGTTTCAAATAAATTATTAGAAAATAGAAATTAAAAAAAGTTTAAAAAGTACATACGAGTCTCAAATAAATTATTAAAAAAAGTAATTTTCTTTTTCTTTTTAATTTAATTAGGAGTGCATATTCGTCATTTCACAACTTTTATTGAGAAATTGGATGAAAATGAATAGAAATGATGATTTGCACAATTAAAGGTGTAATTATGGGTAAAAATGTCAAAAAAATGAAAGATATGAACATTTTTCATAATAATATAATAATAGTGAAAGACTTGGGAATATGTGCTATTACCATGTTAATAATTTATTTGAGACTTGTATGCACTTTTTTTTAAAAAAAAAAAATTGGGATTATAATTGCAATTAGTTCTTTTTTAAAAAAATTAAATAGAAGGGTATATTAATCAATTCTCAGCTTTTAATTAAGAGAGTTGATGAAAAGAACCTTTTGCGCAATGAAATGTGAAAATTCCAAAAAATTGAAAAGTATGGACGTTTTCTATGTACTAATTATCCTTTATTTATAAGTTAGTATTAAACAAGAAATGTTGGAAATAGTAATTTTGTAAAGGGTAAAATTAGAAGAGAATTTGAGAAAAGGCAAAAATCGTTGATTTGGTGAGTCGAGAGAATCGATGCCCAAAAAATTTGGCAAGCACGGGTTCTTTCAACCTCTCATAAACGGTGCCACAAAAATTGGTCAAAATCGGTAAAACTAAAACTCTCAAACTGGCCCTTATGGATATAAAAATTTAAATGAATACTATAATTGAGATCATTAGGGCCAATTTAATGAAGCTAGCCTTATTATGTGGCGGAAAATTAACAAGCACAAGAATCGTGAAGAAAAGTTGTGGAAGAGCAAAAAGGGAAAGAGAGGAGGAGGAATCTGAAAACGAATGTAAGGGAAAAGTCGGGAAAGAAAAAAGAAATTTAAAAGGTTAGGTATGTTCTCTTTGCTGTTTTCAAGTCGTTTTCTATTTTCAATTTTCCAAAATAGTGAAAACGCGTTCTCTTTCCCATTTTCAAAAACTCGTTTGAAAACAAGCTTAAAATTTACAAAGAAACCCAAAACGACAAATTTGTCGTTTTGAGTGTTTTCAATTATAATTTGGTCAAAATTTTCAAAATGCGTTTTCGTTGTTTTCGGTTACTATCACCCCAACCACCACCATTTCCGTCTGCACAACACTACCAACTGCCGCCACTGCCCCAACATCACCCTAACCACCACCACCACCACCGCCGGAACCACCATCACAGCCACAACATTACCCCAACCAACACCATCGTCGCCAGAACCACTACCACAAAAATCGCCACCACTACACAACTGCCAGATCACCAACCACACGGTGCCACCATCATCAACACCAACCACCATCATCATCACCAACCTTAGCAACCGCCACCACAAATTTTCAGTTTCAACCCTAAGTTCACCTATAAAATCAGCGAGCTGTGATTGAAATTGGGATTGACCTATGGTTGGGTTAGGTGCACCAGAGAGAGAGGAAGGTGACCCATGTAGTTTGTGACCATAGGTTGAACGGACGTCATCGGAATCACAGATTTCTTCGGATTGCGCGAAATGGGATTGTGACTCTCATTTCAATTAATTGTTGTTTGGACTAAATTGAGGGCTGTTTCTGAGTAGCCCTGAGGTGGGCAGTCGATCGGTGGTGGTCTGCGATGAAGACGGTGGCCAAAGGATAGGGTTCCAGCAGGTTACAAAGAGGAGAGAGAGAGAGAGAGAGAGAGACGAGTGAGAAACAATTTTTGGGATTTTTATTTTTCAAAACAATTATATTTTTAACAATTTCAAAATGGACACTCAAAACACAAAACCTAAAATGAATTCAAAATTAAAGACACAAAACTAAAATACGAAAAGAACAACCTCTTAAATTTCTAGGAAAAGAGACAAAATGTAAATGAAAAAGTAAATGAGAGGGAAAACGTAAATGAAAAAGTAAACATATTTGGAGCATCTTCTAAAATCTCTTTAAACATGAGATGCTCTCTATTTTAAAGAGTTAAACTTTAAAATCATTCACCAAGAAACTTTTTAAATTAGCATTTTAATTTGAAGAGCCAAACTCGCTTTCTATAATTAAATGTATTAGAAGTGTTTCAATTTTTAATGGATGAAAATAATAAAATAATCTAAATAAAAACTAGTTAAAATAAAAGATTTTTAAATTTATAGATACTTTCCAGATGATAGAATATGCTTTTTAAAAATATACAGTCTTTTGAAAATACTCTTATATATTTAGACAATTAATTTTGTGAGTCAATTAAGTGGGCCCACGTTACACTTCAATAATTAAGTGGTTGAAAATACTCATAATTATAAAATTTTCACCTAATCTATGTGAGTAATGCTATTTAGAATCATTGAGTATTACAACACTTATCTAAATGACAAAAAAAAAATTAAATTAAATGATAGGTACAATTAATTGGATAATATAATTTTACCTTTAATTTAATGTATTACATAGTGCCACCTTTAATTTGGGTGCGTTCATGGTGCTGCGGGTGGCAGTCGACGGTGGTGCAGATGGAGCATTAGGCGGATCTGATGATTTTGGTTTTGTGACTAAAAATATAATCTGCGACCTTAAAATTCGGTAATCGGTGACTAAAAATATAATCCATGACCAACTATTTTGTTATTTGTGACCTAAAAATTATATAATCTATGACCGTGAAAAAATATGTGACCAATTAATTTGAAAATCTGTGATTATGTGACCTATAAATTTTGATCTATGACCAACTAATTTTGAAATCTGTGACCAACGAATTAATTGTGACCTACAAAATTTTTGAACTGTGACCGTAAAATAATCTATGAAGTATAAAAATTATTATTTGTGACTGAAAAATAATATGTGACTATCTAAATTGTGAACCTATGACCATATTGTATAAATTGTCGAAATCGGAGCAGTCGTCGGAATAAAGCTGTGGTGGAACGATCACCGAAATAGTCGTCGAAATAATTGTCGAAATCGAAACAGTTGCCGGAACGGTCGCCGGAATAGTCACCAGAATGATCGTCGGAGAAGAGTGGTGGCCGGAACGGTCGCTGGAATAGTCCTCGGAACGGTAGGGATGGTGGAGCCGGGGTGAGTTAATTATATTATATTATAATAGAATTAAATATTTAATAATTAATTAATAAAAATATTTTTAATTAATAAATAAATACTTGAGTTTTGCATTTTGAAACTTGACACCTGAAAATTGAATTGTGTCAAAGTTAACACCTGAATTTTGAATTTTTCCCTAAAATAAATTTATCCATTGTTGTTATAGCCTTATTAGTTGGGGTTTATTTATTTTTTTTCTTCAAATTTTATAGTTTATTGTTTGAGCAAATTACACGATATTTATTATTTATTAATTATGTTTTTTGTTCTTTTGTTCTAGTTAATATCATTTTAGTTTAAAAAAATATTATGATTAATATTGTTACAAAATTTTAAAATAATTTTAAATATGATTTGTCTTTGACCAAAATGATTGGCAGATGATTATAAAATCAACATGCATAAATTTNTTGGGATAAACTTGTCGCACAATGATTAGAATCATTCAATTTTTTGATTTAAAATAACATTAATATAATCATCCAAACCCATAAGAAACGTCTTTCAAGACAACACGGAAAATCAAGAAAGAATGGAGCTTCTTGTAGTAGTTATAGTCTTTTCCTTCAATCTTAGAGAAATAAGAGAGTAGGGTTTTGTTTTGTTTTCTTATTTGATCAAATTCATTTTAATCCAAGATGAATTTTATATATACATATGTGTGTGTGTGTGTGTCTTATTTTTATATCAATTTTTCGGGTTGGGTGGTTTTTGGTTGGGTTAGGTGGGTAACCCATAACTCGATCCATCAATTAAAATCAGAACCCGAACCAACTAAAAAAATGAAAAAAAATCCGACCCAACCCGATCGGTTCGATCGGGTTCGGTCGATTTTTGCCCACCCCTAACCCTAAGTAGTTATATATGAGCTGGGTCGAATCTATGGGCTTATATTGACAGACCAGTTAACAAACCCACTCCAGATTCCGCCTTATGTTCGACTTTCTAAATATTTGGAGTAACATACAATACCGAATGACAAAATAATTCCCAAATTCAAAACCCTAACTAGTAACCTTCTTCCAATGGCCAGGAAACGAAAAGCCCCTTCCTCTCGACAATCGCAAGTACAAAAGTCCAAAGTTGTGGCAGTCGTGCCAGAAGAAGTAGAAGAGGAGGAAGTAGAAACCTTTGAAGAAGAAGAAGAAGAAGAAGAAGAATCGGAAGAAGAGGAGTCGTCATCCGAAGAGGAAGAAGAAGAGTCCTCATCGGAAGAGGAAGAAGAAGATGATGAGGAATCAAAACGGGCGACCATCCGAGAGCTATTAGAACCCTTTGGAAAAGACCAAATAATAGACCTCCTCAAAGAGGCGGCTACGACGGACCCCGTGCTTTTTAACAAGATTGTCCAAGTAGCCGACTCTGACCCGACTCACCGAAAAATATTTGTCCATGGGATCGGCTGGGATGCCACCACAGACCAGCTCCTCTTGGCCTTCAAGCCCTTTGGAGAAATCGAGGAGTGCAAGCTAATTACAGATAAGAATACGGGTAGGGCTAAAGGCTATGCATTTGTTCTCTTCAAGACCCGGGCAGCTGCTAAGAAGGCATTGAAAGTTCCCCAGAAAAAGATTGGGAACCGGGTGGTATCGTGCCAGTTGGCTTCATCAGGCCCCACGACCACAACTCAGGCATCGGAGCCCAGCAGCTGGAAGGTTTTTGTGGGTAATGTGGGGCCCAATGTGAATGCGGAGAAGCTGAAGGAGTTTTTTAGGAAGTTTGGAGAGATTGAAGAAGGGCCAATAGGGCTTGATCCTGCAACTAATAAGTTTAGAGGGTTTGCGGTTATTACTTACAAATCTGCTGAAGGGTATAAAAAGGCATTGGAGGAGCCATTTAAAGTGTTTGAGAACTGCCATTTGCATTGCAAAAAGTTTGAGGAAAATCATAATAATAAGAACAGTATGGTGGGACAAAATAGTCTCACTCGTGTGAATTCTGCAGTTGCAGATGTTAACTATGGTAGCTTCGGAGCAACCCCAGCGATTATGGGGACAAATTTGAATCCTGCTGGACTTTTGATGGCACAGAATCTTGGGATGGGGTTGGCTGGGAATGCCATGCTGGACTCAAGGTATTATCCGACGAATTTGGTGGCCTCAGGATTGGGTGCGTCAATTGCAGGAGTGGGTGGGAATTATGGGATAAATAGCATAAGTCCAAGCATGATAGAGAGTTATGGATCGCAGGCGGCTTTGCAGGGACTGGGGGCCTATCAGAGTGCTCAAATGGGGCAGAGTCCTGTTCATGCAACGGTAAAAACAACAGAGACAGCAGCAACAAGGGCTCCAACAGGTGTCGGATCACTGGCATCAACATTTCCATCTCGTTTAGGCCGCTAGGTGAGATCTTCTGAACTTTGTAGACTTCTTTATTTGCAATGATGATATCTGTTGTATCCATTTTAATTAGAATTATTGATGAATTCATGGAATACTTATTGTAGCATGATTAGCAACTTAGAGTTCAAATTTAGTGAGCTTTTAATTTATTCAGGCATTTGCATATTATATATATATATATATATATACTTCTCTCCCTTTATTATCTGTAAGAATGGCAGATCAACTCATTTGGTTTGCTGTAATAATTTGTTGAAGTTTTTTTAGCTCTTTTTGTTGGTTGGGCTGCTGAAATTTAATGCAGAGATCAACACTCTTCAACACGTATATGTTTCCTTGGCAAATTATGAGTAGGAACAGACTCTAAATGTCCTTCTGATATTGAGTGGTTACCATTAGGCTTATTTTTGTTAAAAGGCTTTAGGGAAATACGTAAAATAAGGATCTTAGAGGGTTAAGTCATTGAAGAGTTACAGTTTAATCGGTATCCTGTCCCCTCCTATTTCTTATCTAAAGTTGTCTTTTTTGTAAAATATCTGTTGTTAAAATTGCAATCAATATATACAGCTAGTTTTTTTGAAGATCTTGTCCAGATACAGTCTTTATTATTTCAATGTGATTGATATGTGAGAAAAGAGAACTTCAAATCTGGTTGCTTTAGTTGCAGATTAGTGGTTCTTGCTGAGAGAGGAGCACTAACACAATTGGACTATACATTGGTAGTCAGTTCTTTTTTTGATATAAGCATCTAATGAAACCTAAACCCTTCATTTGGTTTCTGGTCAAGATAGTTGTCTATAAATTGGTTCACTATGATAAAGGTTTAATTTCAATACATCTCAGCTGAGAATCATATTTTCTGACATTTTTCTTAAGGGACATAACCTGGATCTTCTTTATCAGTCCTCCTCCAATTTGGTAAGAGATCTTAATGACTATGTTTGGCCTATGTTTGATGTACTACGTATGCTCTTTAAGAAACCCACATCCCATTTCTATTAGAGGTCAGTTAATTTTCCTTTTAATTCATCACTACCAGAGGGTATCTGTTCATTATATGCAGTCTTTCTTTATCATTGTCCATCTTCTGCAAGAGTTTCCATGGTTAATTGATGTTCACTTGCAACAAATGTTTCGAAAGATTCATATAAACCCATACATGTATACTAAATCGAGGTAAATCACATCTTCGAAATTTGTCGCCTGATCTTGTGTAGAATGATAATTAATTTGTATGATTCTATTTCTCAAATCATTTCTTTTGACATGTTCTTTTGACTTGTTGGGTGCAGTAATTTAAGGTCACATACTCCTTTTTCAGGCAATACATGTCACCTGGACAATTGTTTTACTGGATTTGAACAAGTCTTAAGGAATGCACAAACCCCAAAGTTGATGTAATTTTTGTGTGGTGAACTTGGCTTTATTTGAACAACTTAGCTTGGTTGTGATGTAACCGGCTTACTTCATTTTTCCATTTTAGTTAATTGGTTTAACATTTGAACAACTTTTTATATCATTGATTTCTATTAATTTTAGCATGATTTTAGGATTTTGATAATCTATGAACTTATAGTTAATTGTTACTGCATTATGGTTGGCACTGGCGGAATCAATAGAAGGGATTTTATGACAACAATTGAGCAACTTGCCAAATTAGTAGTAAGATTTAACGCAAGTCTTTCATAAAGTAGATATTTTGGGTTCGAAATTTGGAGGACGCAACAAAAAGCCGTAAATGGTAAGGTGGATCCAAAAAGAATAGTACGTAATTTGACGGTTTAGGCATAGCTCTGTTGGATTGTTACCAAAAAAAAAAAAAAAAATTACCTTGTTAATTGTAATGAAATATATATGAGCTGAGCCATTCGGGTATGGTATGACAAATGAGTTTTGTCTGTTCTCATCACAAATGCAAATAGATTCTTCAAGGCACACTAGTTTTTGCTACGAGAAGATAAAGGAATTTATGATAATGTTGAAGTTGAAATAACATACCTGATAATGTTAAATTAAGAGAATTGCACAATATAGAAGATTCAGAATACCTTAAAATCCATAACCACATCCACATCCACATCCACTTCCACTTCCAACCCACCACCATCACTGATCTATCTTCTCACATCACCCTCTCTTTCCCAATTTCAAACACCCGCTGTGACGCATTTTGATAACCACCAGCAACCACATTCAATGTGAAAGCCAAAAAGAAACAAAATCACAACACAAACTGTAGCAACATGCAATGCTCAAACAGATTTGTCTTTATAGCACACCCCCAAGAAAAGTAGAGGCAGCTTCGAATTCAAAGGGAGGAAGGGCTGCGGGAGTAAGCGACGGTGGTGGGCTTCGACGGTGTGGGTCTGGGAGATGGTGGATATGAGAAGAATTGAATTAAGAGAACCAGATACCTCCCTCGAGCTTGGTTATCCCATATGAGTTGCGCTGCGAAGTTTGGCATTCCTGAGATTTTGTTGAGGATTAAATGGCTATTCGATACCTTTTTTTCGAAACCATTGATTTGGGTCCACGTGCATTGTTAACGTTTCGATTTTAAACCGAACCAAATCGCTTTGAAGTGATTTGATTTAAGTTTCAATCTTTGCAAACCGTTAAAACTGTTTACCAAAAACATAGATAAACAAAAATTTGAAAGTAAATTAATTTAAATTTTACCCTACCAAATTAAAACTAAACACGTCTCAGTTAAAACTAAACCTTATAGTAATTCGTCAATAATATTTAGATGAGTATATAAGGTAAAGAAATTGGATGATTCAAAAAAAATCATAGAAGATAGTATAATATTTGATCTTTCTATTAATTTTTTTTTATAGTTGTTTAATACCATTTAATTATAATCAATGAATTTATGTACTATATTCTTATCTTTGTGGAGAGAATGAATAATGTATTACACTTATAGATGCTACGTTAATTAGTTTCGAATAAGAGGTTAAAATGCTTCTATTATATTGTTGCATTACTATGCTTAGAATTATAAAACTTTGATTTGTAATATTTTTAATGATACTATTTATGTTTTAACTGAATTTATAGACTA
>CAIGRF010300956.1:0-15622 GCA_903798235.1 Fraxinus ornus | reverse complement strand
CTCGGCTCGTTGACATAGCTAGGAGAACTTGATAAAGACCAAAGGACTTCGGGGATAACTTCTCATTCGCCTGCTTAGCCAAGGATTTTTGTCGATAAGGCTAGAGTTTGAGATAAACTAAGCCCCCATTTGACCCCCATTATTTGTCATTATTTAAAATTATAATTTTTGGAATAATGTTTTTTTTGAAGAATGTCTGGTTAAAAAAGAAGAAATTGTTTTGGATTTACGTGTAATATTATTTTATTGGAAAATGTGTGGTTGATAAGAAGAGAAAAAAATTGATTATAATTTTAATGGGGGCTAAGTCACCTTCGTTAAATTGTATTGTCTTCGTCGAGAATCTGCAACTTTCTTCATCCTTGACTGGGCTTTCACCAATTGCAAATTCAGCTCATCTAGCATTTCATTGCGAAGTTGCAAGTGTTGATCAGGTTCAGCCACGAGTGTTCGCTGAGTTCTGTAACGTATAAGTAGTAGAGGGTCCCTCCAATAGACTACCTTAAGAAGGAGTTGTCTTGGTAGGGGTATGAAATGAAGTGTTTTACCAAAACTCCACCCAAGGTATCTACTTCGACCAAGTGAGAGGGTGACTGTTAGCAAAGCATCTCAAATAAGTTCCAAACAATGATTCACTACTTCTGATTTCTCATTAGTTTGCGGGTAGTAAGTAGTACTACGATGAAGGTGTGTATCATGTAGGCGAAAAAACTCAATCCAAAACCAGTTAAATAATACTTTGTCCCTATCCCATACCAACGATCGAGGGAATCCATAAAGTCTCACCATTTCGTGTACAAATATTAAACCACCCTCTTAGCTGTAAACGAATGTTTCAAAGTCATAAAGTGAGCATACTTAACTGATCCACCACTATCAAGATGGTATCCCACCTTCTCGACTGTGATAACCCTTTAATAAAATCCATCATTAAATCATCCCAAATAGCATCCGTAATTGGCAATTCAGTAACCCAGTTGGGAGAGTGCTAAGTACTTGTTCTGTTGGCAAATTGAACATACTTACACAAATGATTGAATATTTTTTTCATCCCCACCCAAAACAACTCTGGCCACCCTCTTGTATGTCTTTAAGATGCGTGAATGTCCTTCCACAATTTTGCAATGGTTCTCCTGAAGTAGACTGAAGATTAGATTGGGGCCCTTAGTTATTTAGTTACCGTTTATGCAACAAACACCCATCCATAACGGACCAGTCATCCATGGACAAGGGATCTTTGAGTAAGGCTTCCCTGATCGTGGCTAGTTTTTCATCTTTCCCTATGTTTTCTTGCAACTCCCCCATTTAAAGTACCTTGGAAACATAGATGATTCCTAATTCAGCTGCCAATGGAAGTCATGACTATGCATCAACCGCCTTGTTTTCGGGTCCAGGTCTATATTGGATCTCAAAATCATATTCAAGAACCTTAGCGACCCATTTCTGATGCTCAGCACACACCAGACGTTGCTTAAGCAGAAAATTTAAGCTTTTTTGATCTGTAAGCATTTCAAAGTGTCTTCGAAGAAGGTAGTATCTGCACTTAACTATGTCCATGAGCTCCCTCTCGTATATTGATTTAAGTTGAGCCCTAGAAGATAAGGTTTGACTAAAATAAGCTATGGGTCTCTGTTGTTGTGATAGAACAGCCCTAATCCCACCCCTGAAGCATCCGTTTCTATAATGAAAGGCATTGTAAAGTTAGCCATTTTTCCATACCCTTCCATGAACCTTTGATAATAACCTGTTAATCCCTAGAACCTTCTTAAATCCTTTAAATTTCGAGGAACGTGCTCAGATTTCATTGCACCTATTTTTTTAGGATCGGCTGCTACTCCATCCTTATTACATGTCCCAAATATTCCAAAGTAGAACATCCAAACTCACATTTCTTTTCATTCGCGTATAACCGTTGCCCTTGTAAGAGTCTTAATACCTCTCCTAAATGCCTACAATACTCCTCCAATGAACGAATTTACACCAAAATATCATTAAAGAAAACTAACACACTTTCGCAGTAAGTACTTGAATACTCGATTCATTAATGATTGAAATGTGGTCGGGGCGTTAGTAAGCCCAAAAGGTATTATAAAAAACTCGTAATGCCCTTCATGTGTCTTGAAGGTTGTTTTATGTTCATCCCCAACTTTAAGAAGTATTTGATGATAACACGACTGTAGATCTAGTTTGAAACTATTGTTGCGTCATGCAACTCATCAGCAGCTCATCAATAACAGGTATTGGAAACTAATCAAGTAATGTAGCTCGGTTTACGGCTTTGTAATCCATGTAGAACCTCCATCTCCCCTCTTTTTTCTTCCCTAAAAACACTGGGCTTGAAAACGGACTGATGCTGGTTTAGATTATCCCTGCTTCTAAACTATCAACCACCAACTGTTCAATCTCTGTCTTTTGCACATGAGGATAATGATATGGTCTAACATTAATAGGCTATGTTCCTGGCTTCAAAGTGATAGCATGTTCATGATCTCATTGAGGAGGTAACTCGATAGGCATCTCAAACACAGTCTCCTAACTAGCTAAATATTTTTTAAGGGGTTCTGGAATGTTCAGTACTGGTTTCTGCTCTTCTACCTAAATGGAGCAAAGCTCCACCATCAGTCCCTCACCCTCCTTTTGTATGGTCTTAAGCATTGATTTTAAAGAAACTAATGACTTGCTTAACCCATCATTTCCTTTCAATGTAACTATTCTATCTCCCATAGATATTTTCATCACCAAAAGCTTCAAAATTCACTTGAACCGTGACTAAAGTACTCAGCATTGCATCCCCAAAATTATTTCAGAGCTACTCAAGTCTAAGGGTAAATATTCATCTATGACCACCACTGCCATTCAAACCTTTTCCCCTTCTGCCATTTTTTATCCCACTTGCACACCGTACCCAGGAGTTTTCATGATAGGCATCTTCAACTACTGAATCAAATCTAGGGATTGGAAATTGTGTATCCCCTGAATCAATTAACACTACTACCTCTTGCCCACTCACAGTACCTTTCACCTTCATAGTCTTGGGCGACGTCAACTAGAATAACGAATTCATTAAAAGTTCGACTCCCTCTAATACTGGCCTCTCTATTTTGTCCTCTATTTCTTCTTACCTTTTGCCCAACTCAATGTCATCATCAACTAACAGTACATGCAATTCTTTGTTATGGCACATATGCCCAATGGTATATTTTTCATCACATCTAAAGCACAATATTTTATGCTTTCTTGCTTGTGTATCTCTGCATGAGATAATTTCTTAAATCTTGTGGTAAATTTGAGGGGTTCACTCCTGTCATCTCCATTGAAGTACTCCTTTGAGGAGGATTCCATGAGATTGTTCCATTTTCAGTCCTAGCAGGGTTAGTATAACTTGAACTTCTATAGTGGGGCGCTCCTTCTCCAATGCCTTGCTGACTCACAAATTTCTGTCCTCAATCCTTTGCGCTATATCCACTATTTGAATCAGTCCTTTAGGGTTAGCTATCAGGACTTCTACTTGCAATTCTTCCTCCACGCCATTGATGAAAATTCCTTCTAAGGTCTAATCCCCAAAAAAAGGCTAATGCAGAGTACCATACTGAGTATTCCTGAACCTCTCCAGTAAA
Source organism: Fraxinus ornus (assembly GCA_903798235.1). Taxonomy (NCBI): domain Eukaryota; kingdom Viridiplantae; phylum Streptophyta; class Magnoliopsida; order Lamiales; family Oleaceae; genus Fraxinus; species Fraxinus ornus. The sequence continues at coordinate 12,005 of CAIGRF010300956.1, read as the reverse complement.
CGATGTTTTAGATCACTCTCCCATCTTTCCATTGAATCCATGATAGAGCGTTGCCCTCTATACACACCCCAACGACCATAGCTCATTCCACATCACTCAACTTGTTCATGTTGAAATATCTCTCATCTCTGAAGATTCAAGAGTCTAAGTTGAACAAGGGCAACTCTAGCTTGCGATAATGTCCCTCCCCAATTTCCAAATCAGTCTGCTCATCCGCTAGTGTCGATGAATTCACCCCTTATTTTCTCCTGCCATAGGCTGCGAATCTAATGGCAGATTTTTTTTATCATATTCGCGATTGTCCGCACACCTTCATTCAGTTCTCTTCGTCCCATCAGCAAATTCAGTTCAAGCTTCTCATTCATTTTTCCCAGCTCCATCCCTACTTTCGAATTCAATTTTTCAAAATTTCCTTACAACTCTAGCACTGATGCATCTAAGGTTGGAATCTGAGCCACCAAGGATTCAAGTGTTTCAATTCGAGTGTCCATTCTTGTAACTGGCATTCCTCACCCAAAAATCGTCAGCTCTGATACCAAATGATAGGATCTGCTCAAGTGGACAATGAAGTTATCCTTAACACAACAATTAAATCACTGAGAGGAAGCACAGATAATCAAGGGAAAAATAGCATTAAAGGGAAATAGATGTGTTCCTTCAATTGAGTAAACAAAACTAATGGAATGAAAATAACAATAGGATTAGCAGGTTACGAGAGCTGCTCCTCTCCTCAATGATTCAAAAATTTTTGCCCACATCTTGAATGCCTAATTTGATTCTGTTTCTTCCTTTTTATTCCCTCCTAACAACCATGACTTCAACCTAACTACCTACCTCACGATATCAAACAACCCCTATTAGTTATAAAAGACGTGCTAAGGTGCTAGCTTCCTCCTGTGTCACCTCTCATACGTAAAATGTATGGGTGGCATATCATGTTCTTGAAACATCTTTTTACTCTTGAGCTTTTTGAATAATTTCATTAATCATAATCACCTTGTTTATGCATTTACATACTGTGATTAGAAATTCTCTGTTTCCCAATTTTGTTATATCATCTACATGGTCTCTCTTATTTTCGAGACTACAATCTTTTATCTTCAACAGAGTTTGAACATCGTTTGACATACCAAGATTTACTCTACTATTCAAATTGTTTGACATACCAATTCCTTTTAGCTCTCTCACTCTTCTACTTTCAACTTTTGAACTACCCTTTTAGCTTTGTGTTTAGCTATTTAAAATTCTCAAATGTCTTATATATAAACATTGGTCTCTCTAGGAGTGCTTATATCTCCAGACTCCTAATTCCTCGTTTGATATGTTCCTGGTGTATAATGACTCCTCATTCCACATTGAGAGAATATTTGGAAAGTGTTTATAAACAATTTAAATTATAAAAAAGATAGAACTAAATGGTGGATAAGTGAGTTTTAACAAAATGTGTGAATAAAAAGTGACTTGAGTGTTTATCTGCAATTGATAAACATCATACAAACATAGGTTAAGTTTCTATGTTCATCTATGCCATTTTCCTTCCTTCAAAAACCCTACAGTGATGGCCTCCTATTTTGTACCTTGTAGGTTCTGTCATCATTTTTCATGAACTTGAACCTCCTTGGTATTTCTTTTCCATTTGCACAACTACGTCAAGTGTCCAAACCGTTAACTTACGTGTTATCCGCTATAGGAGAATCTAAATCCATCTTACCCCTCAAAAATTTCTATCGCGTTTTCAGGATTCAAGCCTTTCATATTTTTCTTAAGAATGATTTAAGTTGAATTCTGGTACCAATTAGGCACGTAATTTAATGGCTTGGGCATAGAGGTCGGGTTGTTACAAAAAAATGCTCATTTTGTTGTAACGACCCGACTTTTTGTCCAAACTATTATGTTATATGTATTGTCCAATTGGTATGAGGATTCAATTTAAGTCTCTTAAGAGAGTCATGTGTTCGAATACAAAAAATGCTCATTTTAATGTAAAGACTTGGCCTCTATGTCCAAACTGTTATGTTATACATATTGTCCAACTTGTAGCAGGATTTAATTAAGTCTCTCAAGGAAAAGTCATGTGTTTGAATCCTAGAGACGCGATAGAAAGGGTAAGATAGGTCCAGGCTCTCTCAGAACGGACAATACGTAAGTTAACAATTTGGGCACAGAGGCTGGATTGTTACAGCAACTATCTTGTGTAGTTAGGCTTTCACCATAACTTTACATTCCTTCCACTAGGACATTTCGACATTTTCCGATTAAGGACAAAATCTATTGCTATGCATGTGCTCCTTCTAGAATCTATTAAGTGGGAGTCTTGTTCTTGCAAAATATGTATCCACAAAACCCAAATAATAAGGTATCCCAAGTATATTTACTTCATTTTGATTTCTTTCACCTTTTCTCCTACCTATTTCACATCTTATATCCCAGCTTTGTTTACTTACGTTTTATAAGCATATTTATATTCAAATATGCTACATAATTTTATTATACTAGAATAACTTCTTTTATCTACCTCCATTAAGGGGAGCGTGAGAATCGTTTCTTACTTCTCGTGGCATCTGAGTGTTCACTTATGGAGTATGCCTTATCTAACCCTTCTCGAGTTTTTACTACACCTAAAGTCTCATGCACTGCATCACTAGTAGGGGCGCCCTATAAAATGTTCTGAAGATTTATGCTATAAAGATGATCAAGTTTTACACCGGATTCAACTTATTAGGGTTATTTCTCTTTAGTTCCTCACACTTTCTGCACGGATCCTTGATTTATATCTTCTATGAAGTGTGTCATATGCTTATGATTGATTTGAACATTGTTGGATATTTCTAGGTATACTGTAATTACTGGGCTGTGTTACTTTAATAACGATAACACTGTAATTATGCTGTGATTTGTAAACTTTATGATGAATTTGAGTCATATTACTCTAAAAATTGGCCTTGATCCTTTATGCCCGATTTCTGATAGTTTATGTATATGGAGTGTATTAGTTCCCGTACATTAAAGGATGAAATTGCTGTACTTTATACTTCGATTTCCTTGTTAATTATAGATCTAAAATTAGCCCATGTTTAGTACTCATTAAAATTTTTATTTTCTTTTTTCTACTCATTTTCAACCACATTCTTCAATAAAATAATATTTTACATCACATTAGTAACTTTTCCTTTTTTTTTCATCCACACATTCTCCATCAATCTACTATTCCAGAATGCATTCTTCCAAAATAATGTGGCTCAAACACACCCTTAAATTGTGCCTTCTATGAATTTGTAGGGACGCTTCTTTGCCAAATCGATATCCTTGAGCAAAGAGCTCCTAGTTCTGTATCAGTGATGGAGTGTAATAAAGAAGAGGCCATTAGGGCCAAAGATATTGCACATAAAAAGATGGAGAATAAAGATTTTATTGGTGCTCAGAAGTTTGTGATGAAAGCCCAACAGCTCTATCCTGCTCTGGATAACATTTCTCAGATGAATTTGGTTTGTGATGTGCATTGTTCCGCTGAGAATAGGGTTTATGGGAACGAAAAGGACTGGTATGGTATTCTCAAAATCGAGCAAACGGCTGATGAGGTGTCAATCAGAAAGCAGTTTCGCAAATTGGCGCTCTTACTTCATCCTGATAAAAACAGATTTGCTGGTGCCGCGGATGCATTTAAGCTGATTGGTGATGCTTTAGCAGTTCTTACAAACAGTGAAAAGCGGATGCAATATGACAAAAAATGCAAACTTGCCAGAACATCTCAAGCACCAAATGTTGGGAGACCACCTTGGGTTCAAAACAACTTTAGGAGCAATGTTTCTTCACAGTTCATGAATCAGCAGCGCCAGCAGCCGCAACAGGAGACTCCACAACGATTCTATAACAATCAACCGACCCGGATCGTTTGCCCATTTTGTTCTCGTTGGATCCATTATTACAAGCGTGCTATCGACAAGATTTTAACTTGTCCAACCTGTAGAAAGTCATTTAAGGAGTATGAAATAAATTCCCCAGACATGCCACCAGGAGGAGCCAGTAGGAGCCAGCCTGCTTTTCCACAACAGAAAGAGGCCACTAGCCAGAACCTGTTTAATAGTGAATCTGGGAGCTCCATGGCATTTCATAGAAATGTCACCAATGAAAAAGCAGCATGTGAAACATTGCCAAAAACTAGATACACTTCTGAAGGCTGTGAGGGGTCCAAGCCAAATAATAATTTTGTGCACATTGATTCCAATATCAATAAGCGAGGTCGTACGGAGGTTTCCAAAAGAAATAGCAAGAAAAGAAAGACAACATCAGAATCTAGTGAAAGTTGTGACACTCTTGAAGATGATGGTGATAGTCTTACTGGGAACAGTTTTGGAGATTGTAATAATCAGGACCCTCGCAGGTCTACTCGGTGTAAGCAACGTGTTTTCTATAGTGAGAATGTAAGCAATGATGATGAAGAGGGTGACGAAACAGTTAAACAACAAGAAAATTCTTGCGAGGAAATCCAGATAAATGGACAGAAGGAAGCTGCAAAACAAAATGAAGAAATTGGTGCACCGGCCGATGGTACGAGAAGTTTCAATAATACTGCAACAGAACCAGAAACTTATGTATATCCCGACCCAGAATTCAGTGATTTTGACAAGAACTCAAAAGAAGAATGTTTTTCAGTTGGACAAATTTGGGCAATTTATGATGAGTTGGATTGCATGCCAAGATATTATGCTCTGATTAAGAAGGTTCTATCTCCAGGTTTCAAGCTACAGATTACTTGGTTACAACCAGTCCCAGATAATAAGGATGAAAAGAGATGGGTAGCTGAGGGCTTGCCAGCTTCTTGTGGGAAATTTGGACTTCTAAGCTCTGAACCCACTAAGAATCATCTTATGTTCTCACATTTGGTTAACTGGAAAAATGGTGGCAGAAAAAGCATTTACAAGATATATCCAAGAAAGGGGGAAACTTGGGCATTGTTCAAGAACTGGGATATTAATTGGTATTCCGACCCAGGGAACCATAAAAGTAATTTCGAATTTGAGTTTGTTGAGATCTTGTCAAACTATGCCAATACTACTGGTGTACATGTTGCGTTATTGGGTAAGGTGAAAGGGTTTACTTGTCTTTTTGTTCGAACAAACATGGGAGGAATGGTATCGATTCCAGCAAAAGAACTATTCAGATTCTCTCATAGGATTCCTTCGTTTCAAATGACTGGGAAGGAAGGACCAAATGTTCCCAAAGGATCATTTGAACTTGACCCTGCTTCCTTGCCTGCCAATCTTAGTGAAGTTGTGGAGTCTGAACCTACTGAGGCTGGAAAGATGTACACTACTGCTTCTTCTAAATTTTTGGCGGATGTGGATCCGAAGGTGAAGTTTGAGAAAAACGCTTCCAAAGAGAAACTGAAAGGGAAGTTTCAGGGAAATGCATTGGCAGCAGGTTTGACAGAACCAAGCGGCAAGTCCAAAGAGACAACATTTCTAAATTCTGCTGTAGGGCAAAAAGACAAGGATGTGCGACTCACTCCCAGTTACAATGTTGAACCAGTTTCAAACCCAGAAGCTTTTGAAATTCCTGAGCCAGAGTTTTACGACTTTGACGTAGAGAAATCCATCGAGAAGTTTCAGGTTGGTCAGATATGGGCTATTTACAGTAATGAGGATGCCTTACCAAAGTACTATGGTAGGATTCAAAAGATTGATACCGTCCCAGAGGTTACTTTTCAGGTAGCATGGCTTTATCACTGTCTGGCATCAAGGGACACAATAAGATGGGTGGATAAAAACATTCCTATATGTTGTGGGAAGTTTATGGTCAAGAGAAAAACTCAGAAAATAGTCGGCTCTCTTACCTTTTCTCATCAATTGACAGTAGAACCTGTTGGTAAGAAGGATGTGGTCGCCATACTTCCTCGAAAAGGCGAGATATGGGCTTTATATAAGAACTGGAATAAAGAAATGAAACATTCGGAACTGAAGAACTGTGAATACGACATTGTTGAAATTGCGGAAGTAAATGATGAATGGACATTAGGTGTAGTTCTTGAACTAGTGTGTGGTTACAAGTCAGTTTTCAAGCCTCAAAGGGAAAGGCAGAAGGTCGTATCAGTGGAAATACTACAGACCGAGATGCTTAGATTCTCCCATCAGATACCAGCTTTTTGCTTGACAATGGAGCAAAGTGAAAGCCTGCAGGGTTTTTGGGAGCTTGATCCAGCAGCTGTGCCACAATGTTTATTGTGTACGAGTTGATGTCTTGCACAATTTTGGTATGCAGTAATGAATAGGATATGGATTAGCCATTATAATGCCTAAGGTTCTAGCTTATTTTTCTTATTTAATACTATATATTGCTATCCCATCTTGTTACCAAACATCAGTTGTAATCATACTTATGCACATGGAGTCACTTATATATATATGAATGCTTTTACTTATATTTTCGACTTGAAATGTTCATATCTTATGCTCATAAAACTCATTTCATGAACTATTTGCAGTTTCAAGTCACTAGTCGCTAGTGTTGCTGTATAGCATTCTATTCTGATGGAGATCTTGCAATGCTTATGAGACGTAAAGGCTAAATGCAGCAGCAGTTGGGATTGGCTACACATTTTTCTGCAAAAATGGGAGCAGATTTCTGTTTAGAAACTCCCAAAAACTTGAGAGCAGATGCAAGATTTTGCAAACATGGACAACAGCTAGATCTTTCATTAGCCTATTTAGATTAAAACATAGACAACAGCTAGATCTTTCATTATCCTATTTAGTTTAATCCTCTCTAATCAGTATGGTTGTACAGAAGTGATTATTTTCCTATTAACTTTTATAGCTTTGTTGTAGTTTTTGGACTTCATCAGTTCAGTCTTTCATATGCATTTTTTGTTGAATGTTTTTTGAATTTGGGTGTTTGGTTATTATTTAGAGGGCTGGTTAAAGAACACTTAGAAGTTTCATTTCAGGCATAGATATTCTTGTGTAAATTGCAGTCGCTGAAGTTCAAGTGAAAGTTTGAATTGGTCGTTAAATAATTTTTGTTACCCATTTGGTCACTAAAGTTAAATAATGTCATATTATTGGTTACTCCTTTGGCAGCGTCCATTCTGGATCCGAACGTTAGTCCTAAAACAATGACATTGATTAACGATCGGAAATTATAGACAATCAAAATACCAAGCGATTTTTAAGAGAGAACCTCATATTAAGTCAACAAATTCACATTGGTAAAAACGATTCAATCCATAAACACAAGGAAAGGAAACAAAGTTCGTTCCCTTTTGTGGAGTAGGTAAAGTAGGCGTACGAACCACTTTACATTAGATTCCATTGGAGCGAAGCAAAGGAGGCAGAATGGAGAAAGGAAATCACATGGGTGGACTTGTTTGGCTTTGAGGCTTTAAACCTAACTTATTTTCATCATTGATAAGAAGTATAATTGTACATCCTGAATTTTAAAAATTTCAAATCTCGACCTCCATCTTCAAAGCACAGCAAAGTAGTACATACCACAAAGTAAATTTTTGAAAAATCGAGAAGTTAATAGTATTGTAATTAGTTAGTTTTTTATAACTAAAATGATATAAGTTTCTTTTTTTTTTTTAAAACTTAAATGCCTAATTAAATAATTGTATTAGTGTCTAAGTTGGAATAAAATGAAAAATAAGCGACTTAGTTGGAACAAAATGAAAGCTCAGTGCTCTTAATCCCATTTATCTAGAATTTCAATAACCTACAATGAAATGAACCCCTTTTAACCCTAACAAATTTCCGGTTCTGTTTCAGTTTTTTTCTGGAACTTCCCTGGTCTTTCCATTCATAACGGTGGACATAATCCTTAATACAGTGTAACGTGATGTATCATCGGTGACCTATCATTGGATGGACGATCACTTTTTTCATCCAATCACATTTTGTCAACACCTATTATGTCAATCATTATATTGCTTACTTTCTGGCAAAGTAGCACATTACTGATGGTGGTTTTACCTTTTTCACAAATAATGATATTTATCATTACAATGATGGAACATTGGTGACGTTGCAACTCACTATCCTCACATTTTTCTCGCTCTCCTCTGCCTCCCTCATGAAAATTGAACTGATAAATCCCATTATTCCATAAATTGCCACGTCGGTACTCAATCATCATAATAATAAATAATATTATTTTTTTTTTCACTCAATTCTTCGTTGCTGATTATATGGTATATACTCTCCTTTTAACATGCAATGTTTGAACCGAGTAGGTACAAGAACATTTCATGTCATATTATCGCAATACAAACATGCTATATGTTCGCATTAGCGGACCTGATGATTGTACAAATGGATTTTCCCATCGCAATAATATCTTCAACTTTCACTGGATTCTGACGCCTTTTTTCTCTTGGAGGATTCCTTGTATTTACGGGTTTTTATTTGTGCGGTAACCCTAATTCATTTCATCACTCGCGCGCGCGTTTAAATTCGATTCGTTCTCTGGTAATTCTTAATTCAGTGGGAGTTCTATTCTGCAATATCTTTTCAATTTTGATATATTAACGTGAAATTAGGTGTTATTTGGCAAATTTATTGGTATCTATTGCTGATGAATATTTTCTTTTCTGCTTTATTTGTAGAAGAGAAGAATCTATAAAATATAACTAATAAAAATATATAATTGTATAAAAACTGAATATGAAAAGAAATTGTATACAATGTAGTGAGGTTTGCACATAATATTAATTTATTGAGGGATATATGAATGAGAAAGGGGAAAAAAAAATTAAATTTTAGATGAAAATGAAATAGTAATTGAAGTTGCGGATAATAAAAAATAGCTAACAAATTGGCGTGTAAATTGTCACACAAGAGAGTGATTTGTTATTATCAATTATGGATATTTTGGCCTATTTAACTGCAAATTTGTAATTATATTTTTTAGAGTCTGTCATATATGAGTAATACTATTTATTATCGTAATGATAAATCATTGTGGCAACCCATTACCCTTCACATTTCTTTCTCTCCTCCCCTTTCTCATATAAATCGAACTGTCCAATCCTATTATTCCACATAAATTGCCATATCATCCATGATTTGTTATCTTAATGATAAATAGCATTATTCGTAATATATATAGTCTGTAAAGTGTGAATTTTGAAAATATGGTATGCAAAGTGTAAATACATCCTAAACAGAGGGTGTATTTGGTATATTTCCCCTTGTATAAACATGTTGCATTACAATATCGTTGTCAGGTGTGCTTTGGTCATTGTACTCTCCTAATGCCTCCTGTGATATGATCCTAGTGTAGCAGGCCTCAGCGTTCCACATCAAGTTGCTGTCTCCACTTATATCCCATTTTCCTTCCTTGAAAACTTAATCAAACTTTATGGTTAGGTTTTCACCTTAACTTTATGATCCTTGGACAAATAACTATCCATTTTTCTGTGCAAGGATGAAATCTATTCTGATGAATTTTTTCTAACTTCTAAAGATTATTAAATGGGATTCTTATCTTTATGAAATACACATCTCCAATCAAACCAAATAATAAGCTATCCCTAAATCTAAAATGATGTTATTTTCTTCTTTTGGAGGCTAAAATTGGTTCTCTTTTTCTCATCATAAGTTACCTTCCTTTATATTTCTGATGAAATCTCCTCCAAATAAGATTTTATCTTCGTCCGGGATTGCTTGAATCATGGCATGAAACTCTTCTCAAAATGGTTGCCTTGTTACTTTATATAATTTTATTCACTTAGCATACATTTTGATAACACTCTTCTGCATGGGTTAAACTTGTCGACCAGCTTAACTTTAACCTCAATAATTATTCCTAGCCCAGTTTTACTCTACAGATTGACTTGTGCAATTCATAGTGCGAAAAATCCGAGAACATTCAACTTGGGAGTTGGGACACATCTCTTTCTGCAAGACAATTGGTGAATCACTCGCGAAACCTGATAGAATTGCTACGGACATTTTAAATCTCCTTTTAATCCACAAGAATTATACAACATATTATGCCAGAATGAAGTGAAAAACTTAACTCGAAAGAAACCTTGACAGTACCCATAGGATAATGATTTTCGTTCTACAGCTCCACGAATGGTGGTTCCAGCAACAAAGAACCTGCAAAGAAAGTAAGAAACAGTGGAGCTTATCTCCGTGACTGCTCTAGCTTAAGAATTCTTGTGGAATATAAGAATGTAGACAGCATTGTATTTGATTGCAGAAGCTAAGAATTTAACACTTCACCTGAGAGAACCTGTCTCAATTTATAGTATCTACTCGTCTGTCTAGAATCGATCCAAACATGTCAATTCTCTATTCTAGTACATACTTGGATATTTAACCTAAAAAGAATCGAATTGAACCACTCGGTCCTATTCCGTTCGAGAGTTTTGTCCATTCATACACCTTGAAGACATTCAAATTCACACATATTAATTGTAAATTAACCCGTAAATTCCAACAACCCTACACATGAATAGGAAAAGTTGACTATTTGAAAGATAACAAATTAGGATATTAGCTTTCGCTTTGAACATTTTTTAGTAAGAATCTATAGACTCACTTATCTAATTAGTGAACGCAACCATTTGAATTGTCGATTGTTATCGCAATATCACACAATTGATCAAACACATTATTTCTCATATCAAATATTGGTTCTCTATTGTATTCATTATTTCAGCTCTGAGCTCTCTCGGGTTCTGCAAGTGCGTAGGCCTATAAAAAAACCGATCAACTTTTGAAATGTGTGGTTGAAATATGTAGACATGGTTTCTATAGTGCTGCTACCTCTTTCGTTGAGCCTTCAAATATGATCATCTATTCTCACCATTTATTGAACGCAATTAAGTATAAAGTACTAGAGGTTGAACCTCTTTGAATGGAGTCAGGTATGCTTTCTTCTCTCTCAAGGTGACTTACTATTACATTATGGCTATATGAAGATGTTATCGTTATTTAGGGATTGAAAACCTAACTGCCTTTTCAAGATTAATTTTCTGTTGCATTATAAATATATCCCGATCCATGCCTATCGAAAGTTGTTTATTTGATATAGTACTGTTTTAAATTTTTATTTTGTAAAATGCTGTTAATTTCATGATTCTTGCCTTTTCACGAGTTGTTAATTTGGTAGAATACTATAAACTACTGAAGAAGCTGTTCATTTGATTTAATGGAAAATGCAAACATGTGTACATATTTTCTTTTATTATTGTGATAATGTGGATGCCCTTGCCTTTATGATTCTATTGGCATGTCGAAAAGAAAGGTGTATGCTAGGATATACTTTCATGTTTTCACTTTTTTGTTCAGGAAAATTGTTTCCTTGACATGGACATATATTAGTTATTGAGCGGGGTATTTTCTTGAGGTGTTTGCTAGGATAAATGTATTTTTACATCAAATGGCTCTGTTTTATGGATAACCTTGCATCCCTGTAATGGTTCCTTGTCTAGGATTTTCAATAGGCTTCACTCATGTTATAGAATACATTTTGCATAAAATTCTGAATTTTTAAGAATCCCTATAATTTTGAGGCATAGGCATCACTCATGTTCATTTAGTACAAATAAAATTTCTAACTTTGATTCTTCAGCAGCACTTGTTAATTAAAATATTCAACTAATGTAATAGATAATAGAAAGAGAAGTACTTTCAAAAAAATAGACTTACTCGAATTTGAAAGCTTTAAAAAGCATTTCTAGTTGATGAATCTCATATTCTTCAAAAATAAGATTTTTAAAAAATTTACAACTTTTCACATAGTTATTTCTCACAAATGAGCCACTGGATTTTGATAAGAATCGGTGGACTTCAAGCAAAATGAGTTGTGAATGTCCTGTTCAAATTTCATGATGATCGGACCATGACGGAAAGATATCAACATTTTATCGCAACGATGCAAGCTATCAAGATTCTGCGAATTTCTACATTGTTGATTCCGAAATAATAATACAATTATTTTATAGTCTATAGAGTCAGTACTTCATAATAAAATATAATTTTGTATTATTTGACAAAATA
>CAIGRF010300859.1:0-13254 GCA_903798235.1 Fraxinus ornus | reverse complement strand
TATCTATAAAAAGATATTTACAAGGAATTAACTAGGATATTCTAGAATAATTCACAAGCATCAAACTTGCTAATTCTCTAGAATATTCCATCACCTTCTAGTTGCAATCATTGTCTAGAACGTTCCGGATTAGCTTTAAGACTCCATCGTTCTAGATTATTCCGCCTTCTTGGTTATGAAACGAGCGGGTCCTGACATACTGCTGCCTTGTTTAGCTGACTTGTAAAGGCTACACATACAGTTGCCTTAAAACGCAGCTATATAATAATTTTTTTTTAAAGTCGGGTCGGCTCGTTAAGGCCCGAGTCTAGATTTTTTTGGCGGAGCAAAAGCTCAGTTCGGCTCAAGTGAATAATAATTTGAACTATTTTTAATCAAATTGAGCCCGAATTTTAAGTTTCGGCTTGCGAACCAATTCGTCTCGTTGATATCTCTAGCTTAATAGCCTTCCTCAATCCCCAGGCCAAGATTATTGGATTTTTTACTTTTTGTTTATAGGTCTGATAGCTTTCATACTTTAATCTTGGACACGTCAATTTTGTGAGAACTAGAATTTAGAGGGAGCCTATATGCATTATGTCTTCAGTAGGAAGATCGAATTTATTTTCGAAACCAGTCTAATATATGCATAATTTCATAGTTAAATAACGATGAGACTTGAATTCAAATCTTTTATAAATTCTTAAATTTATCTAACAGGTCAAACAGTTAAATAGTGACAAATATATTCATTTAAAATTTGTCTTCGCTCTGAATATAGCATGTGTAGCTTGCACCAACCGAGAAAAACAACAAATTTTATTGAAAATGCAATAAACAAAAATAATCAATGTAAATTCAAAATCATAGTTTTGTTGATTATAATTTCCTTTTCAGATGAAAATAAGAATTGTCAATCAGGACCAACTCTAGAGATTTTTGCTTTACTTTGGGAAGAAATCTCTTTAAATCAATCGTAACTATCGTAGTATCATAACAATATAAAATTATCGAGTTCTATTTTAAGCAACCTTACAATGTTGTCAAAATAAGGTGATGCAATCAGCCAATTTTCATGTCAATGTCATATTTATTCTCAATTCAATTGTTAATTTAATTAGGATCGATTACATCATGTTCACTTTGACAAATTTGAGGTTTATAATTGTAGGATTTTCTTTATTTAACTAAAGTTAACTTTAGTAAATTTTTGGTCTCCTTTTGAATAATATTCTAGAAAGAATCAACGATTTATTGATTCGTTTAGAATTAATGAGAATTTGATTTCAATCAAATGTCTATGGTCGGTTGAACCAACTAATATTGACCCGTTGATATTTTGTATTTTATTATAACATAATTGTTCTCTTGCTCACGGCGGACAAGATAAAATGTGTTCACAGTACACATGGCAATGCCACATCAGCAAATCAAGTCGTCATTGTAACGATGACGGCTTGACTTGCTTACAGTTGAGAGCACAATAAACTCTTGTCCATCGTGAACAAGATATTATCCAAGTTTATCATAATTAACCAATTTGAATCCTTTGTATCTTCAATAAGTAACTTATTTTACTTATGAAATAAGAAAATAGCTTCTAAGCTTAAACCAAAAGAAAGAAGGAACACATAGGAATATCGTTACAACGTAACTAGGTAAATGGGGAAGGCAATAACCACACCACTCCTCTGCCAATCAAAGCTCTTCTGTTTCTCGTTTCTCTATCTTTTTTCCTCTCTGTTTTTCGCTCTATATTTCTCTTTTTCTTACACGAAATGCATTTTCAGATCATCTCCCATCGATCCCATTCAAACCCCTCTGTTTTTCTACCCTTCATCTTATGGAGAACATAAATATGGCATTCCTACACTGCGTTCATTCTGCAATTCTCCAGTTTTCTTCTCAGGTAAATGGGAAATCGATTAATGTTTCATCCTAATGCTCGTTGGTTTCGATTCGTTTATGGGTTTTGAATTATGGGTTTTCGCGTTTTGTTAGATTATTGGGAGGTTTTGAAGGAAATCCAAGAAATATGCAGGAATTCGAGGGCAATAGGCTCCCGGTCTTTAAAGTATACGCAGACAAATGCTGATTCTTTTGGTGGGAATTTCAGTTTTGAGAGTAGATTTTCTTATTTCGATCATCGTGAGGATGGAAGAGAAATCCCGTGTGGGTTCTTCAAACGTTTTCCAATCAGCAATTCTGGTTAGTGGTTTTAGTGCTTTATAATTGTCAGAATTTCTTTGTGTGCAAAGTTTTCATGAATGAGTGGTGAACGGCACACAATTTGGCGTATACATGCATTTAATTATACAATAACTTCGCGAGTGGTAGGCGACTGTCACATCTTCCAATTGATTGGTGTTGAATTACTCGTGGTTTTGTGGGTTTTTTCAGATCAAACTGCTATGGAAAAATGCGACGGTGTGGTGGTAGTTTCAGCTATATTCAACGACCACGACAAAATCCGGCAGCCAAAAGGCCTAGGATCCAAAACCCTTGATTCTGTATGTTTTTTCATGTTTGTGGATGATGTTACTCTCAAGGGATTAAACCATTACAATTTAATTTCAAGCAAATCCAAGGAGTATAAGATTGGTGCATGGAGAGTCGTTAACGTTTCGAGCAAGCTTTTGTACGAGAATGCAGCAATGAATGGAGCCATACCCAAGTATTTAATCCATAGGCTTTTTCCTAACTCAAGGTACAGCATATGGATTGATGCGAAGCTGCAACTAGTTATCGATCCACTTCTATTGATTCATTCACTAGTTATTAAAAATAATGTCGATATGGCTATATCAAGGCATCCATTTTATGTTCATACCATGGAGGAGGCAATGGCAACTGCTAGATGGAAGAAATGGTTGGATGTAGATGCATTGAAGATGCAAATGGAGACATACTGTGAACATGGCTTGCAACCATGGACGCCATCGAAGCCATATCCTACAGGTATTATATTACGTTTAATTATGAACTTAGCGTATGTCTGATGTGTAGCACTAAACATGATTTTAGTTTCTTTTTCTTCTTTTCTCTATAACGTTTAATACTAATATGAATAAATTCACTAGTTTCTTGATCCTTGGTAGTTAGTATTTCATTTTCTATTTGCCAGTTGGATAGTGATCCCTTTCTGTAGTTGGTAAACCAGAAGCAAATGGGATTATTGATTCAAGGTGATTCGGTGAAGCCACTTCTAGAAAAGTCATAGCTTGTGAAGTGTGCTAAAGATAGAGTGAATTTGACAGTTTTCTTTTTCTACCTCTTATACACAAGTTTTATCTAAAAACTCTTCTAATCAGACAAAATATATTTAGGAAGTTATTCAAACATGTTCAAAAGCAGTTTTTTAGTCTCAGAAACAGTTTTTGACTTTTTAAAGACCCTGTTAAACGGGTCAATATTTTATAAGGCTCTTCCTAAGGGTGTCAACATTTAAAACGAGAACTTTCGACCATAATCAATTTCACAATAAGTATGTATGCACTAAACTTCTTTTTGGAGGTGACTTATTTCAAAAGCTTATGATAATACTTGCAATGATGTACCAAGTAGAAATGTTTAAATCTGATAATTAAGGCGTCCTTTTAAGATAACTTAAATCTTATGGTGGGGCCCAGATTATTGATTGTGATATTAAAGCCTATAATCACTACCCTGAATTATAAAAAGATTACTTCTAATAGAAGATTAATTATTAATTAATATTATCTAATATTTTCTAGTCTTCTTATCGAACATGTCATATGTATCTCTGTATTTTGCAGACGTGCTTTGTAATATGAGCGAATAAAATTTCAACTTTTTTTCTGCTCAAATGCTAAGTACTATCTAATTCACTTTGCTAAATATACATGTTAATGCATTTTGCAGATGTGCCGGATAGTGCTTTAATCTTAAGGAAGCATAGTATGGTCTCGAATCTCTTCTCCTGCCTTGTATTCAATGAATTGGAAGCGTTTAACCCAAGGGATCAACTGCCCTTTGCATTTGTGAGAGACCATATGAATCCAGGGATGAATTTGAACATGTTTGTTGTTGAAGTTTTTGAACAAGTGGCAGTGGAATATAGGCATAATCTTAAACCTGGTGGGGCCAACTTGGGGCCCAATGTTAAGAAGGCAAATTCTGATTTGTTAGCCAATGGTAGTTTTAACAAATGTGAGAAGTATCTTTCAAATATGTGGGGGTGAATCCCATAATTAATTCTGTCTCCTGATCAATAATTTNAATTTTTTTTTTTTTTTTTTGGCACAGAATGAGAGGTGTCGTGTAAAAAGGATTAGTAACTAGCTGGGAACCTTTGATACGAAAAGCTGACAAATTTAACGGTTGGCAGCAAATTTTAATTGGGAATGATAAATTACAGGGCATGGAGTTTTAACTTGTTTTATAATTGCTTAATATAAAGAGCATTTCTAAGAATTTTTTGTGTATAACAGAGTACAGTTTTGAAAATAAAATGCAATATTTTAAATAGATTTGGACATTGACCCTAAAAGGAAAATGTCGACAATTTTCATAAAACTGGATGGATCATCGGCGATTTTTTAAATGATGAGGCTTTTTGTCTAACCGGCCTGACTTTCAGCCAGGTTCTCGATTGCACCGATCAAATTGGCCGAATCTGATTAGTTCTAATTCTAATAACACTGATGAAAAGTAGAAATTGATATATTCTACATACTCTTTATTTTACTTTTTCTAATAATTGTTTAACAATTCTCGTCATTTTAGTAGATCATTTCCCAATTGATGTAAGCAATAAACATAAAACTTTACAATTTCTATTAACACCGCACCGCACCGCAATTATATTGTTATTTCATCATGCTTCATAGCTAGTCAATTAAACATCATGCATCACACTTCATAGGTTGCTCCATTCAAACTCATGCATCACATGAGTGTCACATTTAGAGAACACGACATGGTATAATAAATGTTGTTGGTCAAAGTTGTCGAGAAAGTTACAAAATTATAGTAGAAGGTTTTCACGTGATGACTAACAATTAAATTTGTACAAAGTACTTAAGAAGTCGAGGGTGTCTCGATTGAAACCAATTCAATACTTACTAAAGCATAAAAATAGAACCCAAAATTGCAGGTCACCAGTCCATATTGCAGAATAACACTCCCTTGCCACCTCAGCAAATCTTTTCAGATACACGCAACAGATTCCAAACAACTTGTTAGCATGTATTGTAATTTGTAGAAATGTTTAGGGATAACTTAGTAAATTTATAATGTAATGTGTTAGGTAATTACTTATATATATAGTAAACTGTATAAAAATAAAATCACGAGAGAATCACATCATTTTGGGTGCCTTCATCAATTCCTATTCCAAACAACTTGTTAGCATGTATTGTAATTAGTAGAAATGTTTAGGGATAACTTAGTCATTTATATTGTATAGTGTTAGATGATTACTTCTATATATAGACTATTGTATAGCATAACAAATGAATTGAATTACAACAGATTCACCTCTTTTGGGTGACCTCGTCAATTCCATTTTTCCTATATTTCTCTTTCTTTGTTGTTGCTGGTTCCATCCCATTTCAGCACCAATTTCTGCTAACTCTTACATGGTATCAGAGCAGGTGAACAATGGCCACTAGTGATTCTACACTTCCCAACACCACCAGCGATCCTACACTTCCCAACAAATACACCAATCTTGCAGACCCAACCAACCCCTACCGACTTGAAACCTCAGACAATCCCGGCATTGTGCTTGTCACAGAACTTCTCAATGCTGATAATTTCTGCACTTGGTCTCGCTCAATCCAAAGAGCACTCCGAGCCAAAAATAAAATTGGATTCCTAATTGGAACCCTTACCAAACCTTCGAAACCTGAGGACCTTCTTTATGATCTCTGGGAGAGATGCAATGATATGGTTGTGTCTTGGCTGCAGAACTCAATTAGCATCCATTTACGTTCCTCTGTTGCATATGTTGATGATGCTCACCAGATTTGGTGCAAGTTGAAAGAGCGATTCTCACCACAAAATGGACCTCGCATATATGAACTCAAGAAGCAGTTGGCTAACCTCACCCAAGATGATGATTCGGTAAATACATATTACGGTAAACTCAAATCTATTTCGGATGAATTATCTATTTATAACCGTCTACCTGTTTGCTCATGTGACTCAATCAAACTTATTTCTGACCGCTACCAACGAGATTGCGTCATCCAATTTCTTATGGGTCTTCATGACTCTTTCGGCAATATACGTGATCAGATTATGTTGATTGATCCCCTACCATCGGTAACCAAAGTATTTTCCTATATCCAACAGCAAGAACGACACCGTGTGATAGCTACCCAACCTAACATCACCGATAACTCTATAGCTCTTGCTGTCAGAAAATACATACCCAACCCTTCTCCAAACCAAGGCAAAAGAGATAAGCCCTTCTGTACCCACTGCAAAATCACCGGACATACATTAGCCAACTGTTTCAAATTTGGGAATGCGATAGCACCCATATGCACTCACTGTGAGATGACTGGGCACATTGTTGATTGTTGCTACAAACTTCACGGGTATCCTCCAGGACACAAGCTTCATAAACCAAAGGCGAATGCCACTTCTCTTCGGACATCTGACCCAAACTTGTCATTGACAAAGGAGCAATATCAGGAGCTCACAGCCTTGTTGCATAGTAAGGATTCTTCACCATTGGCCAACCACATCCAGACGGTTAAATCTTCCAACCCCTATTCCTCTTCTGTTGCTGGTATATCATTTTGTCTCTCTTCATCTTCTTAAAAAAAATATTGGATTATTGATATGGGGGCGACAGATCATATGATCTACCACCCCTCTCTTTTTAAAACCATTACACTATCCATTTCCCACTCTATTAAACTCCCTAATAGGGAACTTACAGCAGTTACTCACATTGAACCTGTCCAAGTAACAGCCAACATTTTAATTCACAACGTCCTTTGTGTGCCGTCATTTAGTTTCAATTTATTATCTGCTTGCCAACTTGCAACACAATTAAATTGATGTCTCATCTTTCTTTCCAACTCTTGTTTTATACAGGCCTTTCTCCCTGGACAACGATTGGGAAGGGTAGCATAGAGTATGGACTTTACCACCTGTTCACCGGCCTAGTCTTCCCCCAGGAATTAACCAACACTTTGTCTCAGCATTTTCCATCAGACAATCATATTTCAGTTGCTGTTTAACCTGTCAATAGTGTTCATAATTTATGGCATTACCGGTTAGGTCACCCTTCCCCTTCCCATTTGCAATTAATTTCGGACACTCATGTAAACACAAAAATGAATACAAAGCAAATTTTACCATGTTTGGTTTGCCCCCTTGCTAAATAGTCTCGTATTCCTTTTAACCCCAGTATTCACACTATTACTTCTTGTTTTAAACTTATACATTGTGATTTATGGGGACCCCACTCAATTGTTGGACACGATGGTAGTCGTTTCTTTCTCACCATTGTTGACGATTATTCTCGTTGTACTTGGGTCTATTTGTTGAAAAGAAAATCTGATACTCGAATCTGCCTTGAATCTTTCTATAATTTGGTTACAACACATTTTAATGCTCAAGTAAAATTCCTACGTAGTGACAATGGAACCGAATTTTTAATGCATGTCTTCTACTCTAAACACGGAATTATTCACCAAAAATCATGTCTCGAGACACCTCAGCAAGATGGCTTAGTCGAACGTAAACATCGACATTTACTTCAAGTTGCTCAATCCCTACGTTTTCAGTCCAACATTCCTTTGTATTTTTGGCCTCATTCTATTCTCACTGCTACTTATTTGATTGATCGCATCCCCACTCCAGTTCTTCGTAACAGATCTCCCTATGAAATTCTATTCCATAAACCTCCATCTTACTCATATTTACGTGTTTTTGGCTGTCTCGATTTTGCATCAACACTCAATCGCCACCGACATAAATTTGATCAAGAAGCCGTCGTTGTGCATTCATTGGTTACCCTTTTGATGTTAAAGGCTATAAATTACTAGACCTCGACCCTCAACAAACTTTCTCGCGCGACGTTATCTTTCACAAAATACTATTTCCTTTTCAAACTTCTCCCTTCTTCCCAGCTCAACTAATCTGCCAACTTCAGCGCCACTTCCAAATTTCTCTTTACCTAATCCTGACTCCACTTACATCATACCGACACCTCCTACCTCAAATCCCGAGCCACAAATCTCACCACCCATCTTGCCTATAGAACTACCAGTATCTACACCGCTACCTCCTCCCTCCCCACCACCACTCAGACATTCCACTCGACCACCCAGAATACCTGCCCACTTTACCAACTACTACTGCCCTTCCTTACTTTCCCCACCATCTTTACAAAACATACCTTCATCCCACTTGCAGGAAGTCCATGATCCCATTGCGCCTTCCTCATCATTGTCTACGAAGACTCCCTTGCCACCAGGTAAAGCGTTCCATCTCTCTACAACTCTTTCTTTTCAGAAATTATCACCATCTTATTTTTCTTTTGCTTCAGCTATTTTCTCCCCTCTTGAACCTTCTTCCTATGGTGAAGCTGTTAAAAATCCCAACTCGTGAGGCTATGAAGTCTGAAATATCTGCTCTCGAACTCAATAACACTTGGTCTCTTGTTAACTTACCTCCTGGTAAACATGCTATAGGTTCTAAATGGATCTTCAAGATCAAATATCATTCAAATGGCAGCATTGAATGCTACAAGGCGCGTTTAGTCGCCAAAGGTTTTACCCAGCAAAAAGGGCTTGACTACAACGAAACTTTTTCACCCATGGCTAAACTTGCCACAGTCCGAACTCTACTCGTTGCTGCCTCCATTCAAGGCTGGATTCTCAAACAATTTGATGTCCAAAATGCCTTTCTTCACGGTGATTTAGATGAGGAAGTATATATGTGCACACCACCCGATTTCAAAGGGACTTCTTCACAAGTGTGCCGTCTACACAAAAGTATCTACGGCTTAAAAAAAGCCTCACGACAATGGTATCAAAAAAATTCTAATGCCTTACTTGATTTTGGTTTTCAGCAATCCAAAGCTGACTACACCCTCTTTACTTAATTGAAAAATGGATCTTTTACTGCCCTGCTTGTTTACGTTGATGATATTATTATGGCAAGCTCCAACATACAATCTATTGACTCTCTTCAGGCATTTCTCAATACACATTTCAGAATTAAGCCCCTGGTAATCTCCGTTACTTTCTTAGCATTGAAGTCGCCCGATCCTCCAAGGGAATCTTCATCTGTCAGCGCAAATATGCACTTGACCTTTTATTAGATGCCGATACTCTTGGCTCTCGACCTATCAAAATCCCAATGGATCAAAATATCAAACTCATCAAAACACATGGAGACCCTCTCCCTGATCCTCTTCCCTACGGGTGCCTAGTTGGTCGCCTTCTTTATCTCACTCTCACTAGGCCTGATCTAAGCTACTCAGTTCAACACTTGAGCCAGTTCATGTCAGCCCCTACAAAGATACACTTACAGGCTGCTCATCAAGTCTTGCGTTACATCGAGAATGCGCTTGCACAAGGCTTGTTTTTTCCCTTCAAGCGCTTCCCTTACTCTTCGAGCATACTCAGACTCTGATTGGGCATCATGTACTGACTCCCGTCGCTCAGTTATAGGATTTTGCATCTTCCTTGGCCTTTCACTCATCTCATGGCGCTCAAAGAAGCAGTCTGTTGTTTCTCGAAGCTCTGCCGAGGCTGAATACAGGGCCATGGCCTCAACTTCATGTGAATTACAGTGGTTATCCTACATCCTTCAAGACTTACATCTCCCAGTCTCTCTCCCTATTGATTTATACTATGACAACCAAGCTGCGCTACACATTGCCAAGAACCCTGTCTTTCACAGCGTACCAAACATATCGAGTTGGATTGTCATCTCATCCGCGACAAAATTCAAGTTGGATTTCTGCGCCCATGTTCCGTTCGATCCAACTCTCAACTTGCGGATGTATTCACCAAAGTTCTTCCTTCATCCCAGTTTACACTCCTACTGTCCCAGATGGAGATAGAAAATATCTATGCTCCATCTTGCGGGGGGATATTGCAGAATAACACTCCCTTGCCACCTCAGCAAATTTGTTCAGATACACGCAACAGATTCCAAACAACTTATTAGCATGTATTGTAATTTGTTGAAATGTTTAGGGATAACTTAGTCATTTATATTGTATAGTGTTAGATGATTACTTCTATATATAGACTATTGTATAGCATAACAAATGAATTGAATTACAACAAATTCACCTCTTTTGGGTGACCTCGTTAATTCCATTTTTCCTATATTTCTCTTTCTTTGTTGATGGTTTCATCCCATTTCAGCACCAATTTCTGCCAACTCTTACAGTCCAAATATAATGTCATATTGTTGGTATAATCGGAAACTAAACTAAGACGAGAAATATTTAGAATGTGTTTGAACCACATTATTTTTGAAAAATATATTCTGGAATAGTAGATTAATGAAAAATGTGTGGTTGAAAAAGAATGAAAAGTTATTGATGTGATGAAAAATATTATTTTATTAAAAAATGTGTGGTTGAAAATGAGTAGAAGAATGAAAATGAAAATTTTAATGTATATCAAACATGTGTTTAAAAGCAAAAATTAGAATGTACAAGTTCGTGACACGTCTCTTACCTACCATCGGGCCCTAATCACATGGGAATTTAAAATTTTGAGTTAAACCACTGAAGAGGGTAACCATGGAAGGTAGATCACCTACAACTTGAGTTTCTATTGGACCGCATGAATAAAAAATGAACCATATAATTTATCCACTTGCCTATTTCTCTTCAATTTTCAAACTTGAGAAAGAAAAAGGGAGATTTCATAATTCATAATAAAAACTGAAAAGGTCAATTTTATCTAGAAATTTTTTTTAATTTTTTTTATCTTTATTTGATGTGAGATTTATCTAATTTAATCTTTACTTGGCATAACGTCGGAGTCTTCTTAAATCTCAACCACCACGCGAATTGCTGAACAACCTGATATTTCTAAATCCGTAGACTAGGTTTCAACATACGTTTGGCTCGTTCAATTGTTAATCAAATAGTCTACTAAATGCGGAGTAACTTGACATTTCTTTAAGTACGTAGACTAAGAGCTCATTTGACAAGTCGTTTGAAAAAGTAAAAATAAAAATAAAAAAATGTTACTATTAGATCAGAGGTACTTTTAAAGGAAAACATATTTATCCTTTTTCTCTTCTTTATTTTTGCATTTAACTCCCAACTAATTTTGTTCTTTTCAATTAAATTCCATCCCCATCCTAAAACCCTTTTAGCCTTTTCCTCGTATCTCTATATATACACCGCTCCCAAACCCAGAGAATCTCCATCAATTCATTACGCACAAAACCCAACCCCATTGTAAGAGGAAAACCATTTTCCCTTCCCCTTCAAAATGTCGTCACAGCTAATCGCATCCCACCGAGAAAACGCTGAGATATACACCGGCGATGCGATATGCAAACAAAAATCTCGCGAACTACTCGAGAAAATGAATCTCCCAAAAGGGTTGCTCCCTTTAGAAGATATTCTGGAAGTCGGCTACAACGAGAACTCCGGATTCGTTTGGGTGAAGCAGAAGAAGAGCAAGGTGCACCAATTCCGTGCAATTGGGCGCAGTGTATCGTATGATACAGAAGTCACGGCGTTTGTTGAGGACCGTAGGATGAGAAAGTTGACAGGTGTCAAGAGCAAGGAGCTTCTTATCTGGATCACCATTTCTGATATCCACATTAAGGATCCCAGTTCCGGAAAAATTACTTTTGGTACTCCTACTGGAATTTCCAAAATTTTTCCGGTGTTGGCATTTGAGGAAGAAGATGAAAAGGTGAAGAGTTGATAAACCAGGAGAATAATTTTCATAATTAGGGAATAATGGGATGTTTTATGTTTACTGGAATTTACGTTCTTTTACTATTGAGTACTGGTGTGTTGCTTAAGGTTTAAGCTAAGTAAAATAATTTTCCTGTTTCATTTCAGTCAATAAAACTTTTTTTTTCTTTTCGACAGCTTCACTCGAGTTTCAATTTCATTTCAGTTTGGTAGGTAATAACGATTCTTTGAATCAGCCAAAAATCTGAAGTAAATCAAAGCAAACAATTAATTTTAGCCATATATTTCAAAAATTCACAACTTTTCAACTGTATATTTTATCAGCTTTTATCGAAATCTACAAAAAAATCTAATTTTTATGTAAACTAGACAAATAAGCCACAAAAAGACTTTTTTGTAGAAAGAAGCAAATCCATACACGCTCTAAAGCACAAGATAGTTCACCTAGAAATTTGAGTTTAAAGTTAGAACACATGAATAAAAGCAAAGCAATATATCCTACAGGTATTGTGATTGTTGTTCAACTAGAATTTCAAGTATTCAACCTCCTTTTGCATTCTGCTGACTGAGAGTACATTTGACCAACACAGAACAAATATCTATGGAGCTTTGTCAAGTGGTGTATACCAATATGCCTATACTTGTTGGTCGTTGCTTGCCAACCAAGAAATTTTTTTTGTTTGCTACAACGATGATGTAATACAGGAAGCTAAAATTGGCCATATTAAATAGAACATCAAGCAAAAAGAAGAATGTCCTCCACTGAACAAGCCGAAAGTCTAGAAGCAGGGGCTTAGATATATATAGTATGTTAGGGTAGATTTTGGGTGCCACATGCAACTTTTTAAAATGAGCCCCTTTTATATAATTAAAAAAACTTACTGGTGCCAATAAAAAATGGTGCATTTTTCATGTAACAAAAATTTACCCTGGGCACCAATAAATTTTTTGGTGCCCCTACAATGCTGAGGTTTTGTGCGGTTGCACCACCTGCGCACCCTTAGGGTAGCCTCCGCAGTATGCAAAGAGACGTCTTGGAATGTGCAGGAGGAACTTAGGGAATAGGCTAATTTTTTGTGAATAATTGTCTTATTATTTAAAAAATGGATAAAAATAATTAAATAAAAACATAAAATTCTTAAAGATAAACTTGCCTCAAAGACCTCACCAATTAAGTAAAAACATCAAACATATGCAAGATTCATGGAGAAGGAAAGAACGGAATGAATCATTTCTACTTATAAGTAACACTAGAAAACATATTATTCAAAGTTGATGCTTTAATTGCAAGTTGTAATTGAGAGATGTATTGCTTAGATTATGATCCAAGAGTACATGAGAGGTTTTCAAGAAGAGAAGCAAAGAAAAAAAATGGAGAAGAGCAATAA
>CAIGRF010300847.1:4795-19531 GCA_903798235.1 Fraxinus ornus | reverse complement strand
ATAAGTACATTCCAACTAGGTTAGTACCTACTTTTACTATAATTTATAGTTTAAGTACTTTTCAACTAGGTTGACACCTACTTAACTAGAATATTTAATTTTTTTTCAACCGCGGTCTGTGAAGGTGCAACCCGCAAAGCCCGCGAGTCACACCTTCTTGACCCGTGAACCGCCCGCTCGGGTGGGCCCGAGGTCTTAGGTCGATCCGGACAAATTTTCACGGGTCTGGCCGGCCCGTCCATCTTGACATCTCTAGATATGGGTAAAACCTAGGACACTGGATTCGAGACTTGTTTGAAACTCATGATTTTGGACTTAGGCCCTATTTGATTTGTAAATAATTTCAATTTTCCACTTTTGTGTTGTTAGATATTAGGGAAAATTTTTACTGTTTTCCTCTAAAAGTAGGAATTCATTTTGGTGGGAAAATGAATTCCACGTTCTGGCCAATTTTATTTTATTTTATTGGCAATGAAAATAAATTTCATAACCAATTGTAAAATTAAAAAAAAAAAATTCACTTTAATGAATAATTTTCATATAAAACAAAACCAAACGAACACTAAACTTTGATGAAAAAATAGTTTTTGAGCAATATTTTTTTTTTTTTTTTACTTTTTGGCAATGGCAACAAATTTCATAACCAATTGTAAAAAAAAAACATTTTAATGAACAATTTTCATTTAAAATAAAGTCAAACGAGAACAAAAAGATCCAGAATTTTAAAAAAAAATTGGAAGAAAAATTATACCAATCAAACACACTTAACTAAAAACTCCCTGGAAAACAATTTTTAGACAATTATTTTCTCTGTAAAACATTTTTTTTCCACCCATTTTTCACCTTTGCAATCAAACGGACCCTTAGAAAAAAAGGGAGAGCGAATTTTTCAGCAAAGTGTATGGAATAGAGAGAATTTTGGGGGGAAGATTAGAAGATTATTGGAATTTGAAGAGAAAGACGATTGGAGAAGACGAGAAGGAATTTGAGGGGTTTTGGATTGGGGCAATATTTGGGCTTTTTTTAGAGGCCCCTTACAGCCCGAGGCCCAAGGTAGTGGCCTTAGCCTTAGGCCAAGGTGGGCCCTGATTCTGCCCTTCGTCTGCTGGGCTGGAGACATTGTCCAGCACCGCGAGTAGAGGTGGTGCCAATAGCACATAGAGACGATCAACAAGCGCCGCTACATTGTGCGCTCAAATCGACATCCAAAAATTGATGATAACATTTTTTTTTCTACAACATCAATCTCCACCTTATGTCTTGATTTCAGGCCGTGTTTGATATGTAATCTTTTTCATGGAAGTAGGAAAAGATTTTCCATTTTCCACCTTTAGTTCATGTTTGATAGCAAAACTTTTGCATGGAATTCATTTTCCCATTTTCGCTCACACAATCAGTTTTCCACCTTTTGAATGAATTTGTTTTCCCAATGATTTGGTGGTTTTATATTTTCCAATTTATTTTGGCAATTGGAAAAAATTCTATCAACAATGGTAAAACAAAAAAAATCTTTTTTCCTTTAATGGACAATTTTCATGCAAAATCAAGTCAAACGAATGGTATTCGGTATAGTAATTTTTTAATTTTTTTTTTTTTTTTTGAATTAGAACAAATTCTAGACCCAATGGTAGAAAAAATTATCACTTTAATGAACAATTTTCATAAAAAATAAAACTAAACGGACGTCAAACTTTCAACATTTTTCAGGTGAAAAATTATATCAATTCAATTAATTACAATTCTCAGTAAAATAAATTTTAGAAATTCAATTCCCTATAATTCATTTTCTTTCCACCCATTTTCCACATTTTGCAATCAAACGGA
Organism: Fraxinus ornus; assembly: GCA_903798235.1. Classification (NCBI taxonomy): domain Eukaryota; kingdom Viridiplantae; phylum Streptophyta; class Magnoliopsida; order Lamiales; family Oleaceae; genus Fraxinus; species Fraxinus ornus. Next base: position 17,707 of record CAIGRF010300847.1, on the reverse strand, counting down.
CATTTATATTATTTTCACATCAAATTTCGTTTCTTGCCATTTTACTTCTACTACAACTTTATGATTATGGTTTGGACATTCCCTATATATAATTGACTCATTATTATAATTTAGTAAGAAGTTAGAAACATTGTAAACACAAATCTTTGTATTCTTTCTTCATATTATAATAAAATATTCATTCTCTACAAATTATTTTACTCATGTGTTCTTGCGATCAATTATTACATACTGTGGCTATAATCTCTTATTTTCTCCAACAAAGTGGTGTTGGATTAATCCGGCATCATCTTCGTTTTTAAACACAAACTGGTATCAGAGCTTCTGTGTTGAAATTCTTGGGTTTTGATCAAGTTAATAACTCAACTTGATCTTTCGTGATAGCACCAATGAAGCATGATATTTCGCTATTAGATTATAATACAAGATTCTCTTTGTGGCTAGTAAAGATGTGAGCAGTACTCACTCAGGTGGATTAAGACAACGTGTTGTTGGAATTTGATAAAATGTCTACAACTTGGACTCTGGAGAAGAAACAACGAAGGGATCGAAAGGCCTTATCTCAAATATATATTCATCTTTCAAATCATATTCTTCAGGATGTTTTAAAGAAGTTAGTCGCTGCATTATGATTAAAAATTGGAGCAATTATGTATGACGAAAAGTCTTACTGAAAATTGCATCTGAAACAACATATATATTATCATCGTATGACACAAGGTACATCTCTTCAGTATCGCCTAACTGCTTTTAAGAAATTCATCTCTGATTTGGAGGCCTCGGATGTCAAATATGATAAAGAAGATTTGAAATTGATTTCAATGTGTTCATTGCCCTCTTCATACATGTGTTTTAGATATGCTTTTGTATAGTTGTTATACTGTCACATCGAACAAGTCTATGATTCTCTGTTAGCCTAAAATTGACTAACCAAGATGGGGGTGAATTGGTTTTTGAAATTTTTCGACACTTAGTCTCAAAACTATTCAACACACAAGATATAAATGTGAAGTGTAATACAACAAGTAAATATGCAAGTATGATAACTTAATTCAAATATGATATAGCACAATTAAAATAGACATTTAAAGTGCAATAATGTAAAGACAACAAACCAATTTAAAGAGGTTCGATACACAATATATTCTACGTCCCCGTTACCGAGCTCTCCATCACGAGCAAGGCCAAATGCACTATAATGGTAACTTACAACAAGGAGTACCAATCCNTTTTCTTTCCACCCATTTTCCACATTTTGCAATCAAACGGACATTTATATTATTTTCACATCAAATTTCGTTTCTTGCCATTTTACTTCTACTACAACTTTATGATTATGGTTTGGACATTCCCTATATATAATTGACTCATTATTATAATTTAGTAAGAAGTTAGAAACATTGTAAACACAAATCTTTGTATTCTTTCTTCATATTATAATAAAATATTCATTCTCTACAAATTATTTTACTCATGTGTTCTTGCGATCAATTATTACATACTGTGGCTATAATCTCTTATTTTCTCCAACAAAGTGGTGTTGGATTAATCCGGCATCATCTTCGTTTTTAAACACAAACTGGTATCAGAGCTTCTGTGTTGAAATTCTTGGGTTTTGATCAAGTTAATAACTCAACTTGATCTTTCGTGATAGCACCAATGAAGCATGATATTTCGCTATTAGATTATAATACAAGATTCTCTTTGTGGCTAGTAAAGATGTGAGCAGTACTCACTCAGGTGGATTAAGACAACGTGTTGTTGGAATTTGATAAAATGTCTACAACTTGGACTCTGGAGAAGAAACAACGAAGGGATCGAAAGGCCTTATCTCAAATATATATTCATCTTTCAAATCATATTCTTCAGGATGTTTTAAAGAAGTTAGTCGCTGCATTATGATTAAAAATTGGAGCAATTATGTATGACGAAAAGTCTTACTGAAAATTGCATCTGAAACAACATATATATTATCATCGTATGACACAAGGTACATCTCTTCAGTATCGCCTAACTGCTTTTAAGAAATTCATCTCTGATTTGGAGGCCTCGGATGTCAAATATGATAAAGAAGATTTGAAATTGATTTCAATGTGTTCATTGCCCTCTTCATACATGTGTTTTAGATATGCTTTTGTATAGTTGTTATACTGTCACATCGAACATGTCTATGATTCTCTGTTAGCCTAAAATTGACTAACCAAGATGGGGGTGAATTGGTTTTGAAATTTTTCGACACTTAGTCTCAAAACTATTCAACACACAAGATATAAATGTGAAGTGTAATACAACAAGTAAATATGCAAGTATGATAACTTAATTCAAATATGATATAGCACAATTAAAATAGACATTTAAAGTGCAATAATGTAAAGACAACAAACCAATTTAATGGAGTTCGATCTAATGCAATGATCTACATCTCCGTTACCAAGCTCTCCGTCACGAGTAAGGTCAAATGCACTAAAGTAAATGGTAACTTACAAATAAGGAGTACCGAACCTTTTACAACGTTGAGTTTTTCGGGACCTCAACACGACCCACACTATTGAGCTTTACGGGACATCAATATGACCTACACGGTGACTTACAACCAGGAGCATCAATCCTTGTACAATGTTGATATTTAAGGGATTTCAACACGACCCACAATTCAAATGAATTTTACAATTGAAATCTTCTCTTCTTAATGAATGATAAATTCAAAGTTGAGAACAAGAAAAGAAGGGGCAAACACTTCAATAGATAGCAAATAATAAAACTCAAGTGTTGATGTTGTTAATTTTGATAAATGATAGATGATGAAATTGTTTGTATTGTTATATCAAAGTTTTCAACCAATAATCTCTCTTAACAAATAATACAAGTTAAGTATGAAAAGAGATTTACACTTCAATATAAGTGTTGGCAAAGAAAACTTTTTTGTAAGATTGAATTCTTGATGAAATAAATAAAAACTAATTTGGATCAATCAAGAAATTCTTTGTAAATGAGATTGAATATAAAATCAATTAAGCTCAAGGATTTTCAATAAATAACTCTCTTAATTTTCTCTCTAAAGTCGTTCGAATTGAATGCCAAGAGAGTTGGTATTTATAGATGAAAATTTGTCAAAATTTCTGCCGTACCGAACGTCCGATTTTTACCGGACGGTCAATTTGATCATTATTTTTTGTCAGAAAATCAAACCGTTAGATATTCGACTGTTGGGCCAAATTTGATTGTACCCGCCGTCCAGTAAAACCGGTTTTGGCCCGAAATGGTTTTAATAATTAACAAATGTAGGTACTTGATGGACGTTTAAAAATATTTTTCAAGGTATTTGACATATTTAAAAATGCGTTTTTCGATTTTTACCTTTGAAAAACATATTATTTAAGTACAACTTTTTTGTCGTGATTTTTCAATTGTAAAAACAAAAACTTGAGCTCGTCACGATTCATTGCCAAATATTGAAATGCTTTACCTTTACATATAAAAGTCTAAGCACTTTGTCTTGAACATCTTCATGTGCATGCTTGATCGTATTTCGACTTTTGTCTCGATTCTTGTTGAGGCATCTTTTTGCGAGTTTATTCAATATGATTCTTCATAGCATGTTTGATCAATTTCGTTTCCACATCAAGCGTTGTATGCAAATAACTTGGCCTCGAACATCGTATCTTCGATTTTATTCTTGGTGCAATAATCAATATAGACACTCGAAGTCAATTTGTTAGAAATAAACACAATTTGTTTGTGATAATCAAAACGAGACGTCAACCATAGGTCAACATTCTCTATATTCAAAGGAGAAGATGAAAATTTTGTAGCATTTGAAGGTCATGGAGATGACCTCATTATTGATGGTGGTCGTTCAAGGGGCAAGTCAAAATCTAACTTCAAATTTCATAATTATTGCAAGAAAAATAGGCATTTGATAAACGACTATTATAAGTTAAAGAATAAAACAAAACTGACTACGAATCAACAATCAAAAATTTCAAGAAAAGCAAGTATTGCAGAAAATTCTAATAGTGATGGAGAACTTTTACTTATGACTGACTACAACTCCAAACCTGACGATGGTTAAATTTTTAATGCATCTTGCACTTTTAATAGACACATAATAGGGAACTTTCAACATATGAAAAAGTTACAAAAGGTATTGTGATGATCGGTAATAATACACCTTGTTGGATAACCGATATTAGCTAGTTCAAAATAAAGATGTTTGATGGGACGATTAGAATACTTGATGCAATGAGACACATTTCAAATCTGAAGAAAAATGTTGTCTCCTTAAATACTCCAAATTAAAAAGGGGTACATGTATACTGTTGAAGGGTAGAGTCTTGAAAATTAGTAAAGGAGCCCGTGTTTTGCTCAGAGGACGTAAAAATTCTATTTATATATCTTGCAGTGTTATACAGAATCTTTGAGTAATCTGCATATTTTAAGAACTCAAATGGTTTTAGTGTTGGATTATGTACCGGTTAAATCTAATTTGGGATTTTCTTTAAAGAATACATTTCAGTTGAATTTAAAAGTTATGGGTAAATCCGCATTGCCACCATCATCGGTGGTATCATTGTATTCAGTTGCTAGTAATAGACTAATTTTTTGCCATAAGACTTCACATAGATATAATTTTGTTGATTTAGTTGATGGTTTGAATGCGATTAAGGGTGTTGATTCTAACCAAGATCCTTCTTTTAATGCATTCAGTTGTGATTTTCTTACAGCACTTGTTTCAACATAATTTGGTGGTCTTTAGATTACTTTTGCCCCTAGTTGGGATGGTAGAGGTAGAGAACAATTTTAGTGGAAATTTTTTTTTTTTTTTGGAGAATTTTGTTTGTGTTTTTCATTAGAAAGATCAAGTTTATTCCTTGCAATGAAATTTGTCTTCGGGTGGAGAATTTTTTTTTTTTGTTTTGTTCATTGCAATGAAATTTGTATCAGGGATCTTCAGAATTTGGGTGTGATCGAAATTCTTTGTTTAAAATAATTTGGAGTTTCAATTAAAGTGCACATTAAGAAGATTTCTATTTGAAATGCTATTTTGAAATCCAATTCAAGTTTACTTTTTAAATTATTGTTAAAGTTCTATTTTGAAGTCCATTGGAAGTTGAAATTTGTATTGAACTTAATGGGAACATTGGGATGAAGAAAATCAAGTTTTGAAGTAAAGGACTAGAGAGTGGGCGCCTTGGTGCCAACGTCGCAGCGCCATGAAGTTTTGGCCGAGGTTGCAGCGCCACTTAGCTATTTTCGTCCTGGTCGATTTTTTGTTCTCTACTTCGTTTCTTACATTCTACTTCAATTACAACTCTACTATTAGAGTTTGGACGTCCTCTATTTGTCCCATATATACAATTGGCTTTTCATTATGATTTTACAAGAAATTAGAAACATTGTAAATACAAACATTTGTATTCTTTCTCTATATTATAATAAAATTTGAATTCTCTGCAAATTATTTTGTTGTGTTCTTGTGATCAATTATTTTATATTGTGATTATAATATCTTATTTTCTCCAACAAATGGTATCGAATTAATTAATCGGTATCATCTCCGCTTTTCAAAACAATACATATAAGTTCGAATGAAAAATAATAGAAACTTGAAGTAAGTAAAATACAGGACACGAACAAATCGGGAATTAACAGAGTATGATACAACACAACCCAACACAATACTCGAAATTCAAGTAAAAAACAACGTTTGACAATAGAGAGTGACAACAATGGGCATTTTTAAATTAATAATACCGAAAAGAGAGATTTCAATCAAGTTTGATATCAGGTACATGTCGAACTTTGTAAAGATCGTCACCTTCATCACCATCAACTGCTCTAAGTCGATCCTTAAAATCGTCGGACATCCACCGAATATTCAGTTTTTGCAGTGTAGTAATGAATTTAAGCCCATCAGGGAGCATTTCCAAATTTTCACAACGAGCAATTACCAGACGAGAGAGTTTTGGCATGGCTCCTGCATCAATCCTCCATCTCTTCAAGTTTGACAAACCCCACAGTTTCAGATACAAAAGTCTCGGGAACCCCTTAACCGAGCATGCCACTTCTTCTCCCACAAAAGTCGAGTTGTATAATGTTAAGCTACTTAATTTTGGTAGCTTTTCTAGTGTTGCCATGGGATCTTCCTCGAGTAAAGATCCCTTGAAGGCTATTTTAGCAATGCTTGATGAGAAGTGGTAAAATTCTGGTAACATACCAATACGCCCCTCGATGGATAACTTGTAAAGACGGTGACACCCAAGTAATGTCTTCAAAAGACTTAACTCGGCATCTGAGCAGAACTGTGGACAAGAAATGGAAAGGGATGACCTTCTAAGATGATTCTGCGTGAAGCTTATGTATTTGAGGATGTTTGGCAGGTCATCGAGTTTATCCTTTATCGATGCTCTTAGTTTCCGAAGATTAGTCAGAGTGTCCAGATCTTTCACATCGCATAAGCTTGTATTGAAGTTCACTAAAGTCTCTAGCTCACTTAACCCGTCCAACCTTAATTTCGAACCATCTTCAGTATGAAAGCTTTTAGGAAGATATAGATGTCGTAATCTTTGCATTTTCCAGATGATATTTGGGATTTGCAATGAATTATCGACTTCCAAATCAAGTGTTTGCAAGTACACCAATTTGCTTAATGATGACGGCAACTTCTTGAATTGAGAATAGCTCAAACTCAGGTACTTCAGGTGGATCAAGCCTCCAATCGATTTAGGCAACTCATCGGCAGATTGAAATCCTTGAAGATATAAAACTCTGAGCAATTTGAAGTTACTGAGATGGAATTTCATTTGTTGCAAAACATCTTCCCTACAATCATTAGCGTAAAAGAAAGCCGACCTGGTGTGACGATTTTCACTACAAGTAACAGCATCCTGCATAACATTGGAATCCAAATAAATGGAAATTCTTCGAATTCTACAGCTCAATGATAATGAATCCATCGGTCTCCTATCACGTCTAAAATCAACGACTTTGGTAAAGTTTTCATCTTTAGCTTTAGACAAACAAAGATCCCTCATAAGATCGTGAAGACGACAGTTTTTAAAACCACCAGCTGTTTCTTTTACGTTGACTTGGACCATGCACCTTTGTGCCAGTTCAGCCAAGTAGCGTTCGGCTACATCCATCATTGTTTCTTCTTCAGCTCGTTCTTCCTGTGATATGATGCCTTCGGCTAGCCAGAATTGGTACAATTTCTCGGCTTCTATCTCAAAATCCTCGGGAAAATTGGCCAGAGAAAGAAAGCACTGCTTGAACTGATACGGAAGGTCGTGATAACTGAATGCAAAAACATCATTTACTGCTTGCTGTTGTCCATGACCTCTGCCCCGAGTCAAATACCAATTGATGTTCTCGTGTACGGTTTGCCAATCTCTAACGCTGTGTTTTGTTACGAGAAGTCCACCAAGCACCAAAATGGCTAATGGCAAACCACAACACCGTGCAACCATCTCCTTTCCTAATGTCTCCATCTCGGGTTCAATCGCATATTCTACAAAGTAAGAACAACAAAATCAGTATCTTCATCTTTAGTATATTTGCACATGACTTGACTATTCTACTCAATTAAAGGTGGCCTGGTTCAAATAATGGGAATCAAGCTGAATACCCCTCCTGACAGCAGTATGTTAAGGATGAAGGCCAATTAGAAAATCAAATGTTTTGAATAAGCACACAAGGGAACCAAAATACACAACTACAGGACGACAAGTAGATTCCCTGACAGAGGAAGAATTCTGATGTTCTTAGAAGCAACTCTGAGCAATTTAAAGATTAAAGATCATTAAACTTGTCCCAAATGTTCAACTAGGGAAAAGCTAGCAGATATTGTAGCCAAACATTAGCAGTACAATCTGCAGCAGCAAATCAATAAAACTGAACCGACACTGAAATTAAACACAATCCTTAATTATTTAGACTGAACTAGAGCTATTGTAAACACAAGACTAGCGTAAGGACTCATTGATTCCCACGTCATAAATTAAGTTTCAACTTGTGGACTTTTAAACACATAGGAAACCCCATCCTTACAAGCTAATTTAAAGGATGAGCTATATCCAGTGTGCTTGTAACGAAGGTATCGGCGTAGATAGCCTTCCAAAGGTAGTCCTAGCCCTTGCCATGGACGGGAGTGACGCAGAGAAAGCTCAATGGTTCATGAAGTTACTCAGTCAGATATCAGTTCTGAAAAGACAGGTGGATCATAACGACTTTATTGAGTACAACATCAATAAGTTAAATATTAGCTTGAGGGCTTAGCACTTTGAATAAAACTCGCCCTTGATTCAAGGGTATGCTAATAATCAGTTCTCAAAAGACAGGTGGATCATAGCGTCTTGTTGAATTCGACATCTCTAAGTTAAAGATTAGCTTGAGAAGTATCACTTTGAGTAATACGAACCCTTGATTCAAATGTGCCCAATATGCTAATAACCCCACATGGAACTTAGCAGTCGTTACAAAGATATGCATCCCAATTGCAGAGTTGATAAAAGAGTTAAAACACCAACAATATCATTCAAAGTTGTAAACAAATACAACAACCAACTACCTACAAAGGAAAAATAAAGATAAAAATTACCGGGAATATCTTGTCTTCTGGGAAATGCCTTCCTCCTCAGCAATTCCCAACTCTCCTCGTTGTTTAAACACCTGGGTTCATAACGAAATCCAGTTGGATACACATGAGAAGCAACTTCTCCATTCCGAGTTGTGAGCAATATTTTGCTACCTGCACCGTTCCTCATATTCGGAAAAGCTGGTTTAAGGCTATCCCAAGCTTGAATCGACCAAATATCATCAAGAACAACCAGACACCTCTTCTTCAGCTGCACATCATGCAATCCCTTAACCAATTCCTCATCCCTCATAGCCAAAATCTCATCCCTTTTCTCAGGAATCAATTTTATCAAAATCCCTTGTAAAATATCCTTTTTGTCCCATTGCCGGGATACACAAGTCCAAGCAAATCCATCGAAATGGCGCCTTACATCTCTATTGCTATACGCTTTTCTAGCAATTGTTGTCTTCCCCAAACCCCCCATTCCATAAATTGAAATAACCCTATCCTTTTGCTCGTCAACCAAATGTGCAACCAACATTTTAACATCTCCCTGTAATCCCACAAAATCTTCCTCAACAACGTGGGAATAAGACCGCGTCAGATCCCGAGTTCTTGCATCACCAAAACCCGGATTTTCTCCTTGATTATTTATGGGTTTTATTCCAAAAGTCTGTAAACTCGTAGTGAGACTAATTATCTTGTTCTTAATATCTGAAATCTGATGACCCACCTTGAAAGTTGTAATAACTTCTCTAAAAAAACAACCTATTTTTTTGAACAAGTTTCTCGAATTTCTGTACCTTCTGGCTGCAATTTTGGCAGCAACAAATACAAGGATATTATCCTCTATATCATAAGCTGCTTCTCGAACTTCTGCAACCCAATTGCGGAGACGTTCATCTGCATCTTGATTTGCATCTGCATCTTTCAAGAAAGACCTCATCAGTTGAAGCTGTTGCTGGATTTGCTCGACTTGGGATCTCACTCCGCAGTAGAATTTAACTTCTTCAACAAGTAGATTACGAATGGTTTCAAGTGTAATGGAGACTACAGGCTCAGCCATTTCAGCTTTGAGAGTTGATGAGTGAAAGAGAAATGCAGAAGATGATTGATTATTCGAATCTCTCTCAGATTCTACTCTGCTTTATAGCAGTATCGTATTCTGGGAGCAATAATGCCATTGACTGGTAAGAACTGGCCATGTGCACTATTTTCAGCTTCATAAAAATAAGTAATTACAAAATTAACTTTCTACTAGTTTGATTACGGACAGAACCAAATGTTTCGTTAAGTACTTAAGTTCAAAAGAGTTACCTTAGCGGCTTAGCCCAGTTTGATAAAGCTTTTTAAGATTATAAGTTGGTAAGTTGTAAGAATTCTATGGTTAGAAAGTGAACAAAATATTATAAGTAAAATTAAATTTGTGATTAAAAATTAAATTTGATCGAAATCAGAAAAAAGCTTTGTCAAACGGGGCTTAAAGGCTAAATTATTGATTTAATTAAAATAATTTACTTTTTATTATAAAATGACTTCGATACTTGGGTCAAGCCAAAAGATATTAGAGAGGAACTTTCCTATTCTTTTCCATGAATTTTTATACAAAAGAAAATGAGCAACCCAACTTTGACCAAGAAAGAGAGGGAGAAAAGTCCAAACATTTGGGTCCCACTTAACACGTTTTACGAGAAAAATTAGACAATCATGCTACGTGTACATTTCTTTTACATCATTTTTAGATGACACGTGATTGGACAATTTAAAAAACACACTTTTTTGTCCATCATGTTTTGAACTCCAATGAAATATACACAAAGATGTCAATCATACAATGTATACTTAGTTTTATTCAAAATTAAAAGCATTTGTAATTGAAAAGGAGGAATTGGAACACTAACACGCATGATTCAATAAATGTTAAGACTTGAAGAGTATGTAATGCAAAGTGATTGAACTGAAGATATGCTGGAAAGTGATTATTTTTATGGAATTCACGGTTCATAATCACTTAAATTTTAATATAATTACTTATTCAACCTAGTATGCTCGTCCTTGGTCATTGTCTAAGGCTTTGACGAACTTCACCTCCATGTGAAAGACTACATCGTGATGGAGAACTCCAAAACCTTTTTGTTATAAAGTTTTTATGTGTGATATTTGTTACTCATATAAATAATCATAAAATAAATAAGTCACGTGGAGGGAAATCGAACTTGCACAAAGCCTGGAGGTCGGCCGACCCGATATTGCGTTTGGCGATTGCTTATTCATCCGACCCCATGTGCAAGATACCCAACCGAACTTCCGGCATGAGAACTTAGCCCGTGTAAACCGAAGCACCAAGAGAGGGATTGATGAGACAACGCGTTGTTGACGCCGTCTCTACCGACCTACACTGTCCCATCACAAATGAAAAGGCAATATAAGAAGATCTTGGCATTTATGGCATGATTGATAGATAGTTAGGATGTAATGTATCAGTCAGGCAGATGAGATCACGTAATTTACTATCTAACGGTCTGTAGTTATTGTATCCTACTATAAAAACACACACTTAGCACCATTTGAAAGTAATGAAAATTTGTACACTTAAAAGAAAACTTGAACTCTCTCTATTTAGAAGTTACTCCTCAAAGTCAACCCCCTTTTTATCATACAATTAATTGCGTTACAAATCAAAAAATATTTGGAATCATCATTTTATGTTGGACCATTTTATAGGTCAACAATATTGTTATGTTAAATAAGCAAATTAGTGGTGAATCTTGCTATTACATGTCCTGAGAGGATAACAAAGTAGCCCACGAATTAGTTTCATTTCCTTTCTTAGTTAATCGGTCTTTTATGTTGGACCTCTTGTATTCCGTTCATGGTGATATGGATGAATAAGTAAACTTTATTTATGTTGGACATCTAAAAGTCTTCGAATCAGCTTTTACCAACTCTAGAAACTTCACCGTGACTTCAGATGAAGTATAGATGAGGAACAAATTCGTTTATAAAATCAAACCACACACATCTTTACGAAAGCATACATTAACGACTTCTTTAATTAAAGATCCTAAATTACTTCTAGTGCTAATTTAAACATTAAGCCCCCTTATTAGTTTTGATAAAGATCTTACTTTTAGCAAATTTTGATAAAAGTTTATGAAATGTGTAAGAGTTAATTATAAATTATAAATCCCATGAAATATGTAATTGAAAATGAATAATTTTGGAGAAAAATAATTTTCAAAAAAAAAAAAAAAATCTTTTCCAAACAAGACTATAATATTGATTAAAATTGAGTCCCGATTTAGTAGGAATTAAAATTTAGATTTTAATTTAAGTTAAAATTAACGATTAATTAGAATCACATATTTGATGGAATCTGCGATTTTTTTAAGGGAAGATTGCAGTCATGGTACCAAATATTTCATATTTTTGCAGATTTTACCCAAACATTTCATTTGTGCCACCCACGGTACCAAACTTTTAAACAATTCGCACCCGGAGTCCAAATTGACAGAAACCGTTAGTTGACCAAAAATTAAAAATCTGACCAATTGTTGACTAATTTTTAAATGGCAAATGGTAATTTTCCCTTTTTTCATATAAAATAAAAAACTAAAATAAAATAATTAAATCAAAAATCAAAAAATCGTATTATTTTCTCCAACTACCCCTACCCAATCCAAAACAAAATTGTCGGCACCACCAAACCCACCTTTGCCACCATCCAAGGGCAACAATCTCCGGCGCAAAGAATGATGGATTGATAATTAAATCAAAAATCAAAAAATCGTATTATCTTCTCCAACGACCCCCACGCAACCCAAAACCAAAACTGCCAGCACCACCACACCCACCTCCGCCACCATCCAAGGGCAACAATCTCCGGCGTAAAGAATGATGGATTGAGTGATGCAATTTACCATAAGAACATTGATTTTGCATGTGGAGCTGGAGCAGATTGTACTCCAATTATGCAAAATGGCCTCTGTTTTCAGCCAAATACTGTCGAGAATCACTGTAATTTTGCAATGAATAGCTATTACCAAAGAAATCTGGGGAGTTGTAACTTCTCAAACACTGCCACTGTAGTTTAAGACCCACCTTGTAAGCATCGCCTTACACCCAAAAGCAGAATTATAACTTGAATTTTGCTAACTTTTCTTTAATTTATAGCTGCAATTTCTGAATGTTTATATCCATCTAGCCCCATGTATGCCTTCTACCTCTTAAAGATACTCGATCTTTTAATTTATTCGAAGCTTAATCTTTCAAGTTTGTGCTAGAACACGTACATGACTGTTTTGTAATTTATGAAAAGAACTGAGAGACAATTTTTT
>CAIGRF010300762.1:3427-22946 GCA_903798235.1 Fraxinus ornus | reverse complement strand
GTTGGCCTGCAACTAAGATCGAGGAAGAAGATATGTCGTGTGAAGCTTGTACATGTGATACAGAACTTGCTTTTATATTTGATGTGCTTCCTAGTACCTTGTAATCTAGTTAAGATCAAGGTCTTTTGTATGGCATTTGAAAAGTTAAAAGAAACTTTTGAAACTCAATAGCGGTTGTTGAACTCATTGGCTAATTTTATGAAAATACTTTTGATGGTTAGAAGAGTTTTTTAAAAAAAAATTAATCGGTACATGTGATTTTCTCTAAGAGCACTTTTGGAGTAGGAAGTGCTTTTAAAAATTAATTTTCAAATAAAAATTGAGATAATTTCATTCAAAAACTCTTCTACAGAAAGTAAAAGTAAAAGTAAAAGTTATGCCAAACAGGCTAATTCAAGTTGAGCATTCCATGTACTTCTAATTCTAGCATAGGGTTCATATCAAACTATTGGAATGTTATCCAACTTTTGTATTTTTCTTGTTTACTTAGGTTATAAGAAAGTTATTACACATCATTGTTTGTTTGTTACAAGTAAACTGTTAAATGGGATGAGCTATTCTTGGACCGCACCAACAGACATATCGAGTTAAGAGTCTGTTACTACATTAGATCAACTTTCTCTAAAAACTCTTCTAATTGAAAGAAATATTTTTATAAAATTAGTCAAACGAATTCAAAAATAACTTTTGAACCTCAAAAGCTTCTTTTGACTTTTCAAAAGACGTGTCAAACGGCCAAGAGTTTTGCTTGTGCGAGAACCGCTCGTGCAACTTGTCTGGAAATGGAAAGAAAAAATAAATAAAAAATTAACAATCCCTAAGCGGCTCGGCTTGCCCTAACTTGAGGCTTAATGTTCCAAAGTGAGCATGGGCTGACTCGCCTCATGGGGCAAGCAGAATTTCACGTTTAGCTGCGCTCCAAATTTAACATTAGTCAAAACTTACTTAGCCCTGTTTGATGGCATTATTTTGAGAAAAATGATATTTAAAATGGTGGTATTTTAAAGAATGTGCAGTTAAAAGGTAGGAAAAATTTTGAATTTACATACGAAACATTTTATCTTATGAATATGTGATTAAAAATAAATATGAGAATAAAAGAGTTTCGTTTTAATGGGAAACAAACATAAGCTTAAAATGGACGGAGTGACCAAACTATTAAACTCGAGAACCAAATAAACAAACAAAACACATGAATGATAAATAGTCAAATACTCAAATATAGTAGTTCATAAGCAAGGTTGGTTTTCAACATCAATACATGATCTAAGAACAGCAATCTTTACAATCAATCCACATAGCTCGGGATTGAGTAAGCTCCGTTTCTCTTAAAATCCAGAAAATGCAAGTTCTTTCAAAACCTCCTAGAAGTAGGCAATACAAACGAATGGAATGCAAGGAAACTCTACTACCATTTATATGAGCGAACAAAATAACTTATTTCACCAAACAAACACAGTTGCTGCACAACAATTCTTGGTTTTTCCATTTTTCCATATATTTTGAAGCCAAATGACAATTCTCGCAAGCTTCACTAAAAAAGAAATGGGCAAGAACCTGCATTTGAAAATAAGGACGAGTCATGCATATGTCCAACTTGAAATGTTAAGTGTCAATAAACAAAAAGATTCCTCAGTTTTCTGATGCCCTTACAGCATATAAGAACAAGGAACTGCCACCCAAGATACCTGCACTCTTATTTTATTTAAGCAGCACGACTAGGCGTTTTGCAATCTACCTGGGACAGTAAAACCAGAAAATAGAAAGGAGATGATAAATACACAAATTTGAGACAAATTGATACAGATATTATGTGCTCCGGAAGAAAGGCTAGAAAGTAGCTATCATTATGCAGAATGATCAGTGGTTTTTATGTACCTGGCCAACAAAGTCAGAAAAGAGAATGGAGGATAACAAGTACACAAACCCCAGACATACTGAAATAAATAGCAGTAGCTCAGAAGAAAAAGATTGAAAGTATAATCCAATTATCCACACAATTGGAATAAAATCTCATTTGTGATGCAATTTTGAGAACGTGCAAAAAAAGAAGCAAACCAAAAACCATAACATTTCAACCTAATATTAAATGGTTTTATTTGTCCTCTCCACTATTCAATCAAAAAAGTCCTATTATTCCAATGCAGTTCCCATTGCAGAAATCGAGATATGATGGAATCATATGGACTAACAGTTTACATCCCAAATTCATAAGTACCATGAACCGACAATAAATTGTATAAACAACAGAATGGTTTGTAAATTATCACTTGTTTAACTACATTAGCTTGGCCATTTGTTATTCTTCAACATAATCTTTTTTAGTTGTCATAACTCAGAAAGGATGGTTGCGCAGCTTGAATTCAAAAATAATCCTGATTTTATCAAGATCAGTGAAAAAATGAATGTAAAACTACATGTGAAGGATCCAAGACCATCGGAAGAGGGAATATGCACATAGGTTTCATTTTACTTAGATCAGTCTTCAGAACCAAGCAAGAAAAGAGCCATTACCTAAGTAATCTCAATATATGCGGCCCAAAGTGCACCAGATCAAAACTGGACAACACAAAATGCTTGGAGGAAGGCCTGCAGCACCAAAAGCACTAAGAAACTCTGCAACACCCAACAGATGGAAGAGATTTTGACTGAAATTAGGCTTAATCTGCTTATTCAAACAGGTTTCACCTAACTAATTATTTCACTGGTCAAACTTCATCTCTGTATATCTGCACAGAGCATTAAACAAAAACTCAATATTATAATGTTAACTAATTATTTCACTGGTCAAACTTCATCTCTGTATATCTGCACAGAGCATTAGACAAAAACTCAATATTATAATGAGACAATTTACATTGCATTAGAAAGAAGTTAGCGGCAAATCTTCAGAAAAAAATAGGAAAATGGTGAAGTACAAAATGTGATCTCTCCTAAACGTGCAAAAGAAAGATCAACTTGCCTTCGAGGATTCTTCTGCCGCTGCCCAAAGTCATCATTTGCAATCTCTGCAGCAATAAATATTCAGCTACACAAGGGAAAAAGGAAGTGTAATAATTGCACGGGAAAAAAAAGGAAAGTTGAACATATCTTACCAGGCCTATGTATGGGCTTCCCATCATTATCGACATTAGTTGCATTGTTTTCTTTGCTGCATCAAATAACAAAATTCACTATTTACTTCCACATAATTGGGAAGAGCAAACAACCATAATCAGTTCACTACAAGACAAGCGGGGTAAAAAAAAATGCAGGTACTAGAAACAAAATCGGATGCAGAAATACAGAGAGAAGGAAAAAAAAAACATCTAAACAAGTATTTTACAGTATCAACTGAAAAGTGTAAGCAAGCAAACAGGAAAAAAATGGATAGCAAAGTGGCAACTGTCCTACCGACCTTGAGGCAGCTGGTACAGAGGATGTCTGTCCAGATGGATGAGCATTATATGAACCATCAAGAGAGAGATACGGTGAACCAAATGTCGTCCCTAGAGCCCCAGCACCACCAGCTAAAACAGGTAACCTGAATGTCAAAAAGAAAATATTACTTCGACGAAGAAGAACAAGGATATAAAATAAATTTGGTCCCATATGAAGCAGACAGATCAAGTTTGCGCAGGAGGTTTCGTCACCATTTGGACTTGATGATACAAACCTCTGTGTGGTGTGGAAGGTTGAATAGTTATACAAAAATTACCAAGTCATTTCAGAATTCCCCAAACCAAGTTGTGGTTGACCTACATATCCAGGGTACGCCATGCCAACAGCAGGAACTCCAATCCCACCAGGGTGCTGGCCTCCAAATTGCATAACTGAGAAATCCACCAAACAGCAAAAATCATTTTTTTTCAAGTAAAAGACATGAGCCACAGACCACTCACTACGAAGTAATTAGAGTGAACTTGCAAAAGGTGCAAGTCATAACTACAAAAGGCAACCCTAATTAAAATTAGGCTCAGTGAGTGAATTGTGATGGTGGCACTTTCTTTGTAAGATACTCTCTACTGACTTACCTGGCAAGAAGGCAGGGAAATTTTGATCACCATTACCACTGCCTACATTTCCAGGGGCCCCCATAACCTGAGCTCCACTATATAGAAAGGGGCCCCTTCCACCAACTTGAACACTGCCTTTTCCTTTAGTAACCAATGCAGTCTTGGATTTACTCGAGTCTGAAGAAGATTCCAGCTCTACAGGTTCAAATGAATCTATAGCTACTGCTTTTGGTGGAGAAGTGCGTGATCCACCATCAAGACGCAGAACAAACTGCTGATCAGAAGAATGAAAAGAAGATTGAGGCCGATTCTGAACAGGATTTCTCTGAAAAGTTTGTTGCTGGGTTCGTGGAGAACCCCTGTTGACTTGATTATTAGAGACAACTGGCTTGTATGTCATTTGTGCCGAAGAATTCCCCCCTCTCCCTTGACCACGCAGAGGCAGAGGTCGAGTAGAGTTAATTGATGAAGAAGAAGGCAGCATTTGCACGGTGTTGAAAGGCTTCCCAGCTACTGTAGAAAGTGAACCATCAGTATAAAGCTTATTCATGCCAATAGAATCCACTATATCCTTTCCCTGCAGCGATGTGGCGGATTGAGCAATCGGAAAACTCTCACCAGAGGCAGATGATTGAACATTCCGACTAGTTGTACCAGCTTGGACATCCCTCCTCTGTGACAAAGTGGTCTCTTTTGTGGAAGAACCAGAGGGATAAAATGGAGGAGAAGTAATGCTCAAGTTTGATGGAAACACTTGTTTCCTAGGTGGATTTGAGTCAGGTTCTACTTTTGACACTGGTATGCCAGTTCTCGCAGAGCTAACATGTGAAGGTTTTTCGATAGATTTTCCAGATCTAAACGAGCAAATGAAAGGATAAATGTAAGTGAAGAAACTTGATGAGCCTACCCCCACCCGGAAAAAAAGAAAGAATAAGAGCAAACGTTGGTTTGTACTCACTGTTTGCTTTGAGCACGAGGTGCCTCATTATTGTTCCTAAAAGTTGGCTGATACCTCTGAGGTCCTCGCCCCCTCACACCCTTCGTAGCATTGCTGTGATTGTTATCACTATTATGATTGCTGTTATTATTGAATGCTTTGGGCCTATGCTCTCGTGCAGATCCAATGTCTGCACCTCTATTTCTACTGCCGCGACCCCGGTTACGACCCCTAGAAGTCCTACGCTGGAAAATGATAGCGCATATCAGGAGACCAGAAGATGATGATAAAATACACGCACGAGGAAATACACACACATTAAATCTGATAGCGATTCAGTGAAAATACTCACCTCTTCATAATGTCTTTCCTGCATCGTCAGCTCCTCAAACTTATCATGCCCCCATTTCCGATTATCTTTAGACTCCCATAACTTCCTTCCACCAAGAGTTCGCCTGAATAAAATAAAATTCACATGAAGATCATTTTCTTCACGAGCTAACATAATATATCAACAGGACGAGAGCATAAAAGATTACAACAAGGAATCCTAGTGCAACATATTGGAACACAGAAATATTTCAGGACTACATTTTATCATTTTTGTGTGTGTGTGTGCATTTTTTAATTGAGGTAAATGGAAGAACATGGTGCTGACTGCTGACACATAACATGTAACTCGCATGGGGACTCATAGTAGAAGAAATTCCATCCACCTTTTCAACTTGATTATTACCTAAAAGTATAATATCGCCATAACTGAGAGATTCCCTGACAATAAAGAACTTTTGTCCATTCTAAAATTCAAAAACCACGGTAATGGAACATAAAAATGAGGTGGAACCCACTTATCATTAGACCAAATTACACTTTGTTCTTTGAACATGTTCGACAAATAAAAATCTCTAGCACATCTAAGAGGAGTGAGGAGAATAAAATATTAATCTAAAATTGCTACAATGCGCTATAGACCATCTAGTGTATGTCTAGCAAAGCTTAACTTTTTTTTTTAAAGCTAATCAAACATACTTTTTATCCATACATTTCATCGGACCCACAACATACTATCCCTTATCATCCACAAATTCAATAGGACCCACAGGTTATAAGTACTACCAAACATGCTACTAGTATGTTTGTAGAACCTTACTGACCAAGGTGCAAAATCTTCATCCAAAAATAGCCTAGTTCTCATTTACTTCCTAAATAGCAACAGCTTTTCTTCAGGTCTTTATGTGAAGTTGCAACTTTTCCACAACCCTTTACAACATATGGCTGGTGACACGATACTTGTGCCTTGTGATATGTGAATTCACTCTTTTCTATGTTTTTCTTGTGTCTCTGTGTTTTATATTCTTTAAATTTTCTATTAACTAAGAGTCAACACATGCAGAATTCACAAATAGTTGGTCAGTTCTGACTTATTTCATTTGTTTTGACTTTTAATTTTAGTGGTGAATTTTGTCATCACATGATATTTACTTTATTAATCTATGCTCCCTTGCTAATTAAGTTTAAAGTTGCAAACTAGACTTTTACTTTTGTTGAAATATATTTTTATGGATTTTTAAGATGGTTTTTGGTATATTAAAAGTATATTTCATAATTCTGTTATTTTTTTACTGAATTATGATGAGGGGTAAGGGGTACACCGTAAAGCATGTCGAGGCCTGTACCTTGCCTTGACTCGCCTCACAAAGCCAAAACGCCTCAAAACCCTATTTAACATTTTTATAATAGCTCAAGTTACTATACTGTGCATTAATTTTAGGGTAAACTCTTGTCATTTTTAACATTAAGAGTAAAGCTTATGCATTTCCAGAATTTATTTAATTAGCTCAATATTCTAGGACAGACTTGGGCTAATTTTTTACTCCTCCTAATTGTAGAATAATTTTGCTTTAGAATTGTCCATAGCAAGTAGGGGAGTTTTTTAAACAGAAAATCTATAAAGCAGTAATTTTCACCTTGTTAACTCAACCCTAAAATGTTCCTGGAAAATTTTCAGTCACGCTATTGAAAAGTGTTTGCATTAGTACAGTATGAACTGTATGGATAGGTGAACCCGTCAATAGTTTAAGTTCAACATATGAGTTTATATAAAACAGCAAACTAAGACCAGATGTTATAGAAATCCCCCTTATGCAGGCATAACTCAAAAATATTAATTATATTATAATTTGTAGTTTGAACTTCACATGACATGAAACCACCGAACAAGTTCATACACCAATTTTTTTTCTTTTTTTGATAAATAATCATGAAAAACAAGTTCATACACCAATGATAACTAACCCCAAACAGCCTAGCATTGCAATTCAACTAACACGAGTCAACACATCATCAATTAGGAAAGTTGAAAATACCTGTTCCGCCCTCCGACATTGTCCCGGAACCTATCATCGTGCATGTAAAATGCCCCTGCAGTTGGCACTGAATATGGCTCAATCACTTTCTTCTCCTCCTCCACCTGCTGACCATTATTATTATTATCGTCATCATTATCATCATCATTCCTGATCTCATCTGCGTCATTCTTCACATGCTTTTCCTCTATCACATCTCCCTCAAACCCTCCTTTAATTTCCACTGACACTCCGCCGCCGGCGCGTTCTTCATACTCCACCTCCCCCTCAATTTCCTCCTCATAATACTCCTGTTCTTCTTCATCCTCTAATTCATCGTCGTACTCCGCAGCCCCACCTTGGCCATCCGATTCCAAATCTGACTCCACACTACGTCTTGATTTCTCTCCAGGCTCTTCCCCTTCTCTTATCTCCAGCTCCTCTTCATCGTCGCTCGCCTCTCTTCTCCGCAACTTCAACGAAAGCTTTGCCTCCTCCGGATCGCTCTCGTACTCATCCGCCATCGCTTTTCCGCTCAACACAAAAAGTTGCGAGCTTTCCCACTATTCACACAAATTCCACAGAAAAAATCAATCCTTGTAGCCCAAGTTTTGAATGGGTTTCAAAATTGATATAGAATTATGATGAGTGAGTCACTACTAGTTTCAAAATCCAATTCTAAATTTTTTGAGGCTTAGATTAGGGTGTAGACAACCCTAGCCTTTTCCCCATTTTTGTGGATAGAATTATGAAGTACTTGTTCACGCCTTCACGAAGTGAAGTCTTTGGGTGGTTAATTTCAATCTTGGTCATTCAACTTCCACTAAAACTGCAATTAGATCACCTTACTTTAATTAACCTTATCGTATAGTTCGCTTCAATTTAGATTTTGCGTTAGCGTCCCTATGCTAGCTCAAATTGTTAAGATTTATTGTGTTGGACTATTAAGGTTTGTTTGTCATTATTTCAAAATATTGTTTGTTACAATAAGATTTTTCACTACACATTTATCCAATAAAATATTCTATACACAAATCAATAAAGTTATTTTAAATTTCAACCACACATTCTCCAAAAAAGACTGTTCATTACTCAATTTCTTCTACAATAATGGGAGACAAATTCACACTAAGGGTGTGTTTGAACCACATTATTTTGGAATGATGTATTCTGGAATAATAGATTGATGAAGAATGTGTAGTTGAAAATGAGTAAAAAAATGAAAATGAAAATTTTTAAGTGTACCAAACAGGGGCGAAATTTTACATATTCTTCTATCTTGGATTGCTAAAATAAATTGTCATACAAGTAAATAAAAAAAATATATCTTAGTCTAGGACTTTGTTCGGATTCATAAATTCTAATAGACACTGATTCAGCAAAATTGATATTCCATATGCAGATTTAGGTGCTTTTATTTTAGAAAAATAAAAGATACGTAAACAATATTATTAGGTTGTGAATCGAAATCCATTTTTGTTATACATCTATATCGTGTGAACCAAAAGCCTCGCTATTATAGTTATTAGGATTAAACTACTTGTATATACAAAGTGTACATCTTAATTGACACCTCCTTATATGTCAAAATCTGACAGTTAATTAAAAAATATGTGGTCAAGATCAATGTATCAAAATCTACTAACTCACATATGTGTAAACAATCATGTACATGTAGCATAGTCTCAGTATTATCATCAGTAATAACATTGTCGCCGCAACTACCATGATCACCACCACGACCCGACCCGAAAAAATGGCTGCTCGGACCCTTGACGTTGTCAGGCAGATTAATTTAATAGAAATATATTTGACTCAGTCAAAATTGAGTTTTTACCTAGTTAACCGACGATTTACTTGGCCTGATCAATCGGTTTGATTGGATTTTGAAATCCTCTTACAAATTTTTTGGGTCCAAAGGAATTGAACCTTGGACCTCTAAAAAAATAATGGATTTTTCACCACTTGAACATAAAGTACTTGAGTCTTACTTGTGTGCAATAATTTATATCTATCTAAAGAATCATTTATAACTTTTATAAAAATATTTGGTCCAACCTTGTACTTTATTTTATAAACCTAAATAATTAGTGAAAAATAAATTAAAGTTTTTAATTTTGCTATAAAAAAAATTTATACTTTATATTTTTTGTAAGTTATGCAATGACTCGTTGGTTGAACCATCGGGTCACCGGTATACTAACCCATTGACCTACTGCATTATCCGGATCGAGTCTTACAACTATGCCAAAAACACCACCACACACCAAATTTTGACGCCATAATTATTGTCACATTGCAACATAACCAAACATCCTGCATCACATGACATCGTAAATGTGTGCACCACCATCACAACCACAACCATTACCATCCTTTTCAACATCGCTGAATCAGTAAGGAGCAACGAGCTCTCACTCGCAACGAGGCTAAATCAGCAAGAAAGCAGAAGGGCTGAACTGACAATGAGAGTGCACGTAGCGGCATTCGCTTGCTTCATGCGACGATTACTAAAGTCCATGCGGTTAAACCAGGGACGATCTCATATGAGAAGCAACACCAAGCCATAACCACATCAAAGGTGTGTTGCACGATGCTCGCTTGTGTAAGGCCCTACACAGTGGCCACGCAACTCATCATCGGCGACGAGCATCACTATTAGAGAGAGAAGAGAAAAGGAGATAGAAAGAGGGGGAGATGGAGAATAATGAGGAAGAAGTTAGGGTTTTGGGGAGGTGAGGTGAGGTGGAGCGGGGTGCATAGAGGTGGGGTTGGTATATATTATTATTAATATTGAATTATCATCTGATTTTTTTGTATAAACAAACTTTAAATTTGATTTTTGAAATGAAAACTTAAAAAATTTGGTTCTATATAATTTCCACTTAAATTCGATCTAACTTGGAAAACCAGTTGCCCAAACGCTTACCCTATGTTTGGTAGGGAATAAAATCAAATTTTTAGTAGATTTTAATAAGAATTAATAAAATGTGTAGTTGAAAAGTTGTGGGACCCATAAAATATGTGATTAAAATTAATTATTGACTTTGACTTACATTAAACACTTGTCTGATATTCATTTTTTTCAAAGAATAATGTTGAGTGTACACCTACCTCAGTTTGACAGTTCCCTCACATGGGGGTGGGGTCCACGATTTTTAAAATTGCGGACCCACCCCTTTGTGAGGGTGACATTTATAGTTTGCAAAATATATTTTTCTTTCTCTTCTTTTTAATTACACATTTTTCAATAAAATAATAGTATACATAACCCAAAACTTTTCCTTCATTTTTAACTACACACTTTTCATCAATCTACTATTCCAAAATATTTATACACAAAAAAGGGGCTCAAACAAACCCTAAAATTTGAACTTTTACCAATACGAAACAGGGCTTAATCTGGTCGGGTGAGCTAATTGGACCGGCTTGCTAATGATTCGGCTAATAATTGGTCAAAATCCAAGTAAACTGGCGATTGACTGATTTTAGGCGTAGAGTTCAACAATAATTGATTCGGTTAACTCGCATCGCCTTCGTGTTCGTGGTTATTCCCCTTATCCCCTCCCAATACCGGATACTCAGCTTAGCTCACCAACCAAACATGCTCTCCACGAAACCCAACGACACGTTGCCGTTTTACCAACCTCTCCCGTTGAACCCTCAATCCCGGGAACACCTCCCTCAGCAATCTCAATACGTCATCGTATTACCATACCATTGTCGCCCCCGTTATTCGTGCCTCCTCTTCCACCACTGCCTACTCTGCATTGTTGCCACTCTTCCCTTCCTCATCGTTGCCACCTACATTCTCTGGCCCACGATTTTTAAAATTGCGGACCCACCCCTTTGTGAGGGTGACATTTCTAGTTTGCAAAATACATTTTTCTTTCTCTTATTTTTAATTACACATTTTTCAATAAAATAATAGTACAAGTAACCCAAAACTTTTCCTTTATTTTTAACTACATAATTTTTATCAATTTACTGTTCCAAAATATATTATACAAAAAAATAGGGTTCAAACAAACCCTAAAATTTGAACTTTTAGACTTTACCAATACGAAACAGGGCTTAAAGCCTTAATCTGGTCGGGTGAGCTAATTGGACCGGCTTGCTAATGACTCGGCTAATAATTGGTCAAAATCCGAGTAAACTGGCGGTTGACTGATTTTAGGCGCAGAGTTCAACAATAATTGATTCGGTTGACTCGCGTCACCTTCGTGTTCGTGGTTATTCCCCTGATCCCCTCCCGATACCGGATCCTCAGCTCAGCTCAGCAACCAAACATGCTCTCCACGAAGCCCAACGACACGTCGCCGTTTTACCAGCCTCTCCCGTCGAACCCTCAATCCCGGGAACACCTCCCCCAGCAATCTCAATACGTCATCGTATTACCATACCATCGCCGCCCCCGTTATTCGTGCCTCCTCCTCCACCGCCGCCTACTCTGCATTGCTGCCGCTCTTCCCTTCCTCATCGCCGCCACCTACATTCTCTGGCCGTCAGATCCCTACCTGTCCATCGTTCGCCTCCGTCTCGATGGCCTCCAATTCCATACCGGCCCCAAAATCTCCATCGACATCAAACTCGACCTCGCCGTCAAGGTTCTGAACAGAAACTTTTATTCCATTGATTATGATTCATTAGCAGTAGCGATCGGGTACAGGGGGGATCGCCTAGGGTACGCCACCTCGAACCATGGCCACGTCAGAGCTCGTGGGAAGTCCTATGTCAACGCCACGCTTCAGTTAGATGGAGTTGAGTTTCTTTCGGACGTGATTCTGTTGCTGGATGACCTAGCCAAGGGTTCGGTTCCATTCGATACCATGACTGAGATTGATGGGAAGTTCGGAGTTTTCTTCTTCGACATTCCTTTGAAGGTAAAATTAATTTAGCACAGTTTTGAAATATTTCATGTATGCTCTGCAATAACTGGTAAACAAATGAATAGGCATATTACTCCAGTTGCACGATAACAAGCATTCAGGCTGTTTTGAGTAAAAAATTAGTATATGCATAGTGTGAGAGTCCAATAGATGAATGTATTTGATTCCTATTATCAGAGCTAAAATTTCTTTATAGAAGAGAAAGGGGTATTTCTCGCCTTCTCTTACTTTAGCTGCCGAGTATTTACTCAAGTAATAGAGAATAATAGAAGCACTTATGGTATATAGCGTTGCATATCATGTAGTTCTAATTCAGACTGAGATAAGATGGGTTGACGTGTTGATTATGAATTTTGATGATTAAGGAATATGAAGGAATGACTATCACTAATTATTCTTAATTTAGATTAGGAGTAACTGGTTGGGTTTAATTCCAGTTCTAAAAGTAGAATGGAGAAGAAAGATGATTGTTGCTTTACGCTTGGAGCTGTAGGTGAAAGAAATAGAGAAAAGCAATTGAAGGAAATAATATAAGGTTTGCAAAAGATAGGTCATTTATGTCTCTAATCAATTTGTTTGGGAAAGGCATGCTAAACGGATATGAAAATTGATATCAAGGCAATTTATAATCTATGTAACGTGGTCCTTTATGAACAAGTTTTCTAGAGTGCATCTTTCATACACATGGTTTCTTTGAAGTATGGCTGGAAAAAACTCCCGAACAAGACCCAACATGAACCAAATCAAATCGAGCGGTTGTTCTTAAGTTAAATATCTAAACGAGTATCTAAATCGAAAACTGACGGGTTCAATTCTAGACTAATAATCGAATAAGAACTGAATTTTCATAATTTTTAATTTTTTTTATCTTAAATAAGTCAAATTATTTTATTTTTTCTAAGGAAATTTGTTAACTAATTAATTTAAACCAAACTCAAAATATGATTTTCTCATTCTAATTTCGAGCCTAACTTAATCAAATTGATCTAAGTTTTTCCCAAATTTGTTATTCAATCGTAGTGTCGTTTCTACCGTTCTAGAGAAATCGAATTGGAAGTTTGGGTGCGCCTCTATTCATTATTGGGAGGCGGGAGCTTATTAACTCATTAAAGAGAAACACAAAAAATATCAATAGATTGTGCTACGTTTTTTTATAAGAGCTAAGATTGAATATGTCATTAGTTGAATTAATGTAATGTTATTGTAAATGTTACAAAAAATAATTATTGTACGGAATTCGGGAACCGAACCGAACTTAACCGAATGGAACTGAACTCGAACGGTTCCATAATTAAATTTGGACACAGATGATTCCACTTACTAGATACCCGAAAATTCGGGTTAGGTTCTATTTAGAATTGAACCGAATCGCACCGTATCCAGCCCTATTTTAAAGTTGTAGAAGCCTAAACAACCATTTTAGTCCCTATTTGTGCCTCATTCTCTAAAATCTCATTTTTTTTCTAAACTCATTTCAATCACATTCTTTTGATAATATAATTATGTATGTAAATCCAAAAATTTTCCTTACTTTTTAACCACACATTCTCAAAAAAATCAATATTATGGAATTCATTTTTCACAAAATATGGAGATTGAACAGAGCCTTAATTTGCAGTGGTGTCCATGAAACAAAGTGGTTAAATAGCAGATAATAGTAAAGGGAAACCTCCCAAGCCATTAGATTCATTGATCAAATTTAAATTTATAAGATAAATGTTGTTAGTCAAATAATAATTAAGGCATGTTTCTGAGTTCATTCACTTTGGATAAACCTATGGGGAATAGAAATGAAGCGGTTTCATATCTTAAT
The DNA here is from genome assembly GCA_903798235.1 of Fraxinus ornus. Taxonomy (NCBI): domain Eukaryota; kingdom Viridiplantae; phylum Streptophyta; class Magnoliopsida; order Lamiales; family Oleaceae; genus Fraxinus; species Fraxinus ornus. The sequence continues at coordinate 8,967 of CAIGRF010300762.1, read as the reverse complement.
TAAGACAGGTGAGATAAGGTTTTCTTTTCTCACGCCTTTGACTCAGGTGCCTAAAACAAAGCATACGAATTTCAGTTCTTATGAGCTGGGAATGTTGTGGTCAGACAGTCAGTTATGATATACTCAACATCTTTTTTAGTAGGTTTATCTACAACATCTGAAACAACAGAGGGATTCAAATCGGACCTAAATGGGAATGACATGAAAAGTCTTTTTCAAAACCTAGCATTAAGGGCGTTACGACGATAACAGGAAGTTAGATCCTAGCGTGGGCCATGTCTAATCCTTTGGTTGACCAGGTTCGAGCTCCAACTCTAGGTTGTGTGCCAAATATCATCATGAGGGGGGTTATAACAGCATCATGGAATCAGTAGGGGCTTAGAGCTTCCATTAAGACACATGCTTGAAGACGATTTATGACTTGAGTTCACCTGTGAGTCAGTGATTCAAAATCTGTGCGTGTTAGCATAGAGGTAGAGAGAGAAGATTTTCACAGGGTCTTGGATCCGTGATTGAAGGTCATTTTTAGCTGGTCCAAAGAGGGGTTTCTTATCTCTTCACAGATTGCAGAGACGATGGAGGATGATGATGTTTTTCTTTTCTTCATTTTTAAAATTTAACTTTCCCTTTGTATTTGAAGCCAAGTGTAAACTTGCATTTTCAATGAATACTGCTGATAAGAGATATAATGATCTTTGGACGAAAAACATCAGGTTGAACTAACTTGCTACAAAATTTTAAAGTTTGGAAACCCGAATATCAAGAAAAATAAAATGACCGAAGTGCTTATTGAAAGAAAGTTTGGTGACCATAGGTTTAGTTTCCTCTAATATGTAAGATAAAAACAAGCTAAAGATATTGAGATCGCCTTTTTAGAGCCGAATGAATATAACTGTTCTAGAAGATTGTATCTCATATTGAACATAAGCCAATATATAGATTTCAAGGTTTAATACGGCAACAAAAACATTGCTCCTCTTACTACTGTTATTTAGCAAACAAAAAGGAATTATTGAATTTTGGTTTTTCCATTTAGCACAAGTTAGAACTTAGAATATGGTTTATTTCAAGGAAGAGAACACGTTGCATGATTCTGAAATTTGCCATTTCAAGAATTTGTTGGATGTAGGACTACTGGCTTACAAGGTTGAAGTGGGACGTGAAGGTCATGGTTTATTGAGTATGATTTAGTGGGACGATGAAGGTTGTGGTTTATTTGGAATGTATGAGCTCTGGCTTACAACGTCAAAGTGGGACGGTGAAGGCCGTGTTGTATTGGGTATTATTTTTAGATCAGCGTGAAATAACTTCTCCTATCGAGCTTTATTTAATACTTCGGAAGATGGAATCTTATACTGACGGATTTTATTCCGCTCTCTCCTCTATTTTCTGTTACAAATTTTCTTATTCTGGTTGTTGTAAGATATAGTTGCTTTGCACATGTATGATTTAGAATCATGAAGTGACTAAGAAGGTACATACACTATTCCACTAGTTGTCTAGTTCTAATGTCACGTTGGCAAATCTACTTACCCAAATCCGATGTATTTTCACTCACGAGATGTTCCATGTACTCACTCTCCCACTGTATGTGCAATTCTTTTCTGGTATCCTGGTATCAAACTGGTAGACAAATCTGGTTTCATTACTTTTTTAAGACTAGGTGGAAATAAATTTACGGTGGCACAGGTACTCAAATCCACCCAACCCTGGCGGCATGGGCTTCTAAGCTATTTATTATCTTTTTATTAATTGTCAATGTGCAGATCAAAATCAAATTTACCAGTTTCTCGCGGCATCCTAATTGTGATTTTTTACAGGCAAAAATATCATGTGAAATCACTTTAAATGCACAAAACCAAACAATTGATCATCAAAGCTGCTATCCTAAGGTAAAGTTTCAATCTTTTCTAGTTTTACCTGTCTTCTGGTTGATCTTTCTTGCATGTGTATAACAATGGAAGGAATTGGAGGTGAAGGAAATCAATTTTATGTGAAATTAAGAAAGAAAAACCTTAATTCATTATTCTCCCAATCTTGTCTAATGCTGCGTCTTGGTCTACAATTTGCAAGCAATTGCACCATCTAAAAGCCAACCTTACTTTAACCACCTCCCCTCTCCCCTCGGCCCTCGGAGTCGAGGTTTGTGAGAAATACAGTATACACACAAGTAAAGCGTAACATTCTTATAGTTGGAAATTTGAACTGCATAGCTAATTCCAATTTATCAACAGTGATGGAATACTGGACACTACAAAAAAATTTCTAAGCAGAGCTAGGAGATGAGGTTGTGTTTGCAGATTGCCAAATAGGAAGACCCGTGCTGTCCAGTTTTTTGTTACTATAATCTTGGATTATTACCGTCTCTTTCATGTATAATATGGGCCAAACATTTGTGTGGATCTAAATTATTAATTATCATGTGTACATATGTTGGACACGAAATTAAGCATGAGTAGATGTAAAATCTGTCATTGCACGCGCGCGAACGCGTATCCAACCTCTTCCAGTGCAATGAGTTTCATGATCTTATTCTTATGGTGCATGTTACAGTAAGAGGAAATTCATCCAGTAGAAATAAAATCTTCATATAAATGATTTCATACAATAACACTATAGTAAGAGGAAATTCATACAGTAGAAATATAATCTAATTTCTCCTTGTTTGCTAGGGTGATGGAACATATGTACTTGCTAACTAGGCCTGTCCCCCATCCGACCGACCCATTCGTACGTTGCATGATGATGTCTACACCTGAATGAACCCGGGTGGCTCGTTGGTGAACACACACATCTTCTCATTCCTCCACCACCAACTCCACCACTGCCACCATTAGCCTCGGCTGTAGTAACTGTTTCTTGCTGTCTTGCCACCTCTACCACAGTTGCTGATGGTGGTGGTGTCTCCGGAGAAACTACTCGTCGAGGACCTGCCTGGTTGTACTGACCCACCCAATATGCACCCGGGTAACACATCTCTTATTGCAAGAAGGAATAGTTTCACCTTCAACAAGAGAGAATATAACCAGGGAGATTCATAGTATTATAGCCCAAGCAAAGCAAATGAAAGGATGGAATAGAAGATAAGTTGTGGAGTAGGGTGGGAAGGTATATTTAGAAGCTTGGGATATTGTTGGTTAAAAAGGTGTGGATTGATTCTTAGAAAGGGATTGCTTTTGGACTTAAACCTATTTCTTTAATAAAATGAAACTTTTCATCTCAAGCTTGCATGGGTGGAGATAATAGGCTGAAAATTTGTATCATATAAAATAAAATAAAAATTAATAATAATAATAAATTGAGAGAGAGAGAGAGAGTGGGGGTATTGTTTTTTGTTAAAAAGGTGTGGATTGATTCTTAGAAAGGGATTGCTTTTGGGCTTTAACCTTTTTCTTTAATAAAATGAAACTTTTCATCACAAGCTTGCATGGNGGGTATAAATAAAAGCTTGGGGATATTGTTTGTTAAAAGGTGTGGTTTGATTCTCAGAAGGGATTGCTTTTGGACATAATCTTTTGCATATTCTGCCATATAAGAGTTATTAAGGTTGTGGTGACTAATCAAAAGAGACTTGCCACCACATGTCAAGTGACAAGTTGAGAGTTTTGTTTAGGATGTTTGGAAAAGGAAAGGGAAGAAAAATTTTGAAACCCATTTTTTCTTTTGTTTTTCCCTTTGTCCTTAGTGTTTTCTTAGTGGAAGGGGTTTTGTGAGGTCATGTTTGGCAGCTTTAGAGCAAGTTTTAAGCTAGAAGCAATTGGTACTGAGAAGTAGCCAAAGGGAAATTTTCTAATTCCGAAAAACGAAAGACGAACAACTGATCTCACTTTAGTCCCAAGACATTGGTGCTATTATTGCTAACCGTTAGAACAAACTCGATTGGAGCTTCGGTTGGGACTTTAGGTATTTTGACCGCTCGCAAGCAAGATCTTCGTAGATAAACTATATTCGAATATTTGTCAAATCACGACTCTAAAAAATTTCTTAATAAGAAAATTCAAACTGAATGTATAAATCTCAAGACAGATTGAGCTCCAAATAATTCATATGAAGTAAATTTAATGGACACGCGCACACAAAAAAAAAATAAAAATAAATAAATAACCTAATAATTTAAAAATGTTTTAAGTTTGTTTGGAACACTACATTTTAAATACATTAAAAAAAAAAACAAATTAAACTTAATATACACGCTACAATCGTATTTTACAAATATAGTCTAAGTAGAATAAAAACAAAAATATAATTGGTACACCACACTCTCTCTTTCAGAGACAGAGATCCTCAGAACAACTGAGGTGAGTTTCCAGTCGTAAACTTCAGGGTCTCGTGGGATTAATCGAGGTGCACGCAAGTTGGTCCGGACATCCACGGTTATAAAAAAAAAAAAGACAAAGATGTACGTTTCTTCTACAACTCCGCTGACGAGTAAACATATTGAAAACTCATTAAAGAAAAGATGAAGGGTTATTTATGTATTTTATTTATTACTTAGTAAATAAAAAACATTAAAAAACGTACTGCAAACAAACGAATTTTGATGGTAGTAATATAATTACAAATATTTCTTTTCTCTTGGGCAAGTACACCATTCATAAGGGTAAGTGAGAAATTTCAATCTAGGGGGCAACTTCGTCTTAAGATTAAAGAAGAGTATGATGAATGTTGAATCATTGAATGCAAATCAAATACTCAAAACGGATATTTATAATATGAGTTGTTCAAACCACCAAGTTGCATCTAATTGAGTTTGGTGCCCAATAATTAGTTGGGTAATCATATTAACATCACTATTTTATTATCTGCTTAATAGCAATGCAATTTTTTAATTTTTTACTAATTTGGCACTTACATTCTCAACTTTTTTCGTCTCATTTTTATCGTCAATCCTTGATTAGTTAGTACATTTTGTCTCTGACGATGATTTTTGTCTAAGTATTCCCCGGACATGGATTGAAATGAGTGACAAATATTTTTTCAAACATTTATATTTGTTATTTAGTTTGCTTATTTAAAATGAGAGGCCTTAACGAATTTTTTGAATGAAAATCATTATTCAAAATAAGGTGTGCAAATTTAACAGAAGGAAGGTTGAGGATAAAAATGTGGCGAAAAAAGTTGGGGGCGTAAGTGAAAAATGAACAAATATTAGGGACATTTCTTGCAATTAAAGTGTTGTGAAAATAATTACCCTAATCAGATCGATACTCTCGACAACTTCTAAATTTACCCTCTCAACATATTATTTACATTTTTCAAACAATTTTACATTTTCTCTGTTTCATCTTGTGACTATGTGACGATAATGCCAAGGCACGATCAATGACAAAAGCACCTAGGGATGTCTAAAAATCCCAAATCGAATCGGATCGAACCGAACCCGAACCGAACCGAGCGATTCTTCACAAGTTAAATACCCGAACGGGTACCCGAATCGAGAACCGATGAGTATGGGTCGGGTCTAGACCCAGAACCGAAGAACCGAAAATAAATAATTTTTTATTTTATTTATTGAATTAATTAAATTATTTTATTTTTTT
>CAIGRF010300753.1:0-12150 GCA_903798235.1 Fraxinus ornus | reverse complement strand
GTTTGTCGTGAAATATGTTTTACAATGTTTTTGATATGTCGCATAATATATTTTAATGTTGATGCTACCAAAATTCGTACCTGGGCCAACCCGATCCGAATGAGAGAACTTTACGTGATCTGGGCTTTGGTACCTGAAACGAAGGCGTCGAGGTGTGTCCTCGTCGCCCCTCCGATACTTAAGTCAAAAAGATAATATGAAGAGAAATATATGATGTAGATTGTATCTGAAAAACGTACCTGATTAATGAATGTGAACAAAGTATTTATAGTGGTAGGTGGAGCGATTATGGTAGGATTCATGCCCTTATTTTCCGGAGTGATTATAGGGATGGGTTTTGGATTGTTACTATAAGTTTAATCTTACCATAAGTATAATCTTACCATAAGAGAGGTGTTGCCCAAGATAGGATTCCTTGTTGACCTAGTTGCGAATAATTGCAATGGGATGGGGCCTTGTCGTCATTAGCGTTGGAGGGGATTTGAAGCATGGAAGGGTGTTGGCCTTGAGCATCGTGGCGATGTTCATGCCCGAGCTTGAGGACATACCCCGAAGAGGTCACCCCTCGATAGCACCCAAAGTCCAAGGGAACTCCTCAGTCATTGTGTTCGGGGCTGTCCGAAAACGGGACTATCATCTCCAACATTGGGAAAATGTTACAGGCGAGTGGTCGGGCTCGGGGTGATCGAAAACCAACCACATCACTGGCCCCCGTGCATCCGTGCCAGAGCATCATGATTGAGACTTTGGGATGCGATACACTTCGGAGCTTAGTGGGAAGCTCGACGTTTCATGGGGAAAAGCAAGATCGTCATTGTGGAGGCATGATCAGCCTAAGGAATGGGTATGATTAGCCATGTAAATGGCATGATCAGCCTAAGGAATAGGCACGATCAGCCATGTGAAAGGCATGATCAGCCATGTGAAAGGCATGATCAGCCTTGAAATAGGCATGATCATCCTAAGGAATAGGCATGATCAGCCTTGAAAAAGGCATGGTCAGTCTAAGGAATAGGCATGGTCATCCATGTCGAAGGCATGATCAGCCTTGAAATAGGAATGATCAGCCTAAGGAATATGCATGATCAGCCTTGTAAAAGGCACGATCAGCCTTGAAATAGGCATGATCAGCCATGTGAAGGACATGATTAGCCTTAGGAATAGGCATGATCAGTCATGTGAAGGGCATGATCAGCATAAGGAATAGGCATGATCAGCCTTGAAATAGGCATGGTCAGCTTAAGGAATAGGCATGATCATCCATGTCGAAGGCATGATCAGCCATGTGAAGGGCATGATCAGCCTAAGGAATATGCATGATCAGCCATGTGAAAGGCATGATCAGCCTTGAAATAGGCATGATCATCCTAAGGAATAGGCATGATCAGCCTTGAAAAAGGCATGGTCAGCCTAAGGAATAGGCATGATCATCCATGTCGAAGGCATGATCAGCCTAAGGAATAGGCATGATCAGCCATGTGAAGGGCATGATCAGCTTAAGAAATAGGCATGATCAGCCATGTCGAAGGCACGATCAGCCTTGAAATAGGCATGATCAGCCTAAGGAATAGGCATGATCAACCATGTGAAGGACATGATCAGCCTTAGGAATAGGCATGGGCATGATCAGTCATGTGAAGGGCATGATCAGCCATGTTGAAGGCACGATCAGCCTTGTAAAAGGCATGATCAGCCTTGAAATAGGCATGATCAGCCTAAGGGATAGGCATAAACGGCCAGCCACGTGTCATGCTTGCCCTTGTATGTGATGAGACGTGCAGGATGATGACACATGGCACCATCCGATACGCCACGTGTTTCGTTCGTCTGATGAACGCCACGTGTCAGGGGATGGACGGTGGAGATTGGGTGGCCTTTCAACTTCTTTGGCTCCTTATAAATACCCCCTACCCCACAACATTTGGAACTTTACACTCTCACAAGGTACCTCGGACCACCTCGGTTTTTAGTCTTAAGGTAAGGCCTCGCGACTTGTAGATAATTTAAGTTTTTGTCTTATACTTAAGAAAATGTCTAGTGGCTCCTCGAGGTCTGACCCGACCCCCGATGATGTACAGTCTATTATTCCCATGGTCGTTCCCCTGAGTAGTAGGCCGCCCATAGGCATTCCCGACCTACGCTCTAGGTATAAAGAGCATGAGGTAGTAAAAATCGCGAGGGAGTATGGCCTGATGCCATTGTGTGACGTTAGGGCCCCTGGACCTGAAGATAGAGTTTTCACTGCACGGGAAGGGGAGTTGGTAGTTTTTAAAGATAGTTTGAAAGGGAAATGAGATGGCCCCTCCACGCTTTTCTGGTCGAGTTCTTAGTCGAGCACGAGATGTGCCCCGGACAGCTTGTCCCGAATGGGTGGAGGATGATAACATATTTCTTCATGGCTTGTCGGTCGCTTTCCATAACCCTGAGGCTCGACCTCCTTAGGATGCTCTTCGAGCTTAAGTACCTTCCAGACTTTAACTGCTTTGTCTATTTATCGACCCGGGGTAGGTTTAGGATCCCCAAATGCCGAGCTCTCTTAAAGGGTCGAAGGCCAGGTACTTTTTTATATCCCCTCAAGATCCCGACCATCCTTTTAGCCCGAGGTGGGTCGTTCCGGACACTGCTTGGTTTAACGAGGGCCAGACATACTTTGAGGTGCTCGAGAGAGATAGGCAGATGTTGGAGGACCTCGAGCCTCTAGCATACGATTTGGATCACCTGCTTGGTGAAGATATCCTTGACCTTGCTAATGTGAAAGGCATCGAGGGTACGGTGTCGAGCAACTGCTTTGACTTATTTGATTGATGGCATCCTAGAGAAACTAACTTGATTGTTGATTTCATGTTTTGCAGAGCTCGAGATGACATTCGATCCTGCCGCAATTAATGTTGCAGCTTCGAGGAAGCCCCAGGGTCTTCAAGCTCGAGTTTCGGACTTGAAGAAGGGATGGAAGAGGCCTCTAGATCAGATCCCGACGGTCACTATAAGGGGCCCCATGAAAACTTCGAATCATCCCCCCAAACCCCGGGGTCGTCGTCGCCTCCACCTACAACGACCGAGAAGAGGTTTTCAGCTCCAAGGACCACGCCCGAGGTCGTAGACCTCGAGGACGAGCCTGTGCCTCCGACGAGTTCAATGCTCGAGGATTACAAGAGGTGCACTTTGATCCCAAGCATCGTTGCTCGGTACAAAACGGATATCGAGGCTTTTCCCGAGATCGAGACGCTCGAGGCCATGACAGTGAAGGTATACTGCCTTCTATTTTCCAATTTTATTTTTGAATGATCGAGACTAATCATCGGCTTTCTAACTTTGCCAGACGCTGAGTATTGCCCGGGGCTTAGCACTTAAGGGAATGGACGACGCCCAAAAGACTGCTGACCTCGTCAAGGCCGTGTAGCGTCAGCAGAAAAATATAACTGATCTGGAGGCTTACTGCCAGGTGAGGGATAAGGCTGTGGCTAACCTCGAGGCTGAGGTAGAGGGGCTGAAGGATGAGCTTGGGGCAGCTAAGGACGATGCTGAGGAAGCCAAGCTTGAGCTCGAGCATAAGAGTAAGGAGTTTGAAGCCAAGTTGGAGGAAGCTCGAGTTCAGGTGATTGAAGATTTCAAAAAGTCCGACGAGATTTCTACCATAAAAGGCGATTATGCGCTCGGGGCTTATGGATACGCCTTCAAGCAGGCTCGGGCATACCTTAGGGCCAACTTCCCCGATGTCGACCCTAGTGGATGGCATCCGATTCTCGAGGTCACCGATGGGCTCGAGCTCTCAGCTTCGGAAGAAACCGTGATTGAAGATGATGCCGAAGCTGATGACGTCGATGCCATCGACCAGCCCTGTGATGATGATTTAGACTAGGCCTCTTTTTAGTTTTTGTTGATGTATATTGCCCGAAGAGGGCCAAACACCTTTTGTTAGTGAATTTTGTTATTTTGTTGAAGCTCTAATCCCGATCTTTGCACTATATATACAAACTAATAGATTCGAGGTTACTTCATCGTATAAATTCGAGCAGAATAATAACTCTCGAAGATAATCAATCTCAAAGTTGGACGAGGCATGTTTGAACCCCGAACATGTATGAATGATCGAAACTCGAGCACTAACTTCGAGCAACATTGTTTTTGTTTTAGTTGATGAAACTTGAAACTCGAGGATAGGCTATGCACAAATTTCGAGCCTCTTTATTTTTCTCTAACAGAGCTTGAAACTCGAGGAATGTTTAAAAAATCGAGTAACGTTTTCTAGTGACAATTTTAGACTCGAGCATGAATCCTGAGCAAAATTGCTTTATAGTCTGACACTCGAGGATAGTTCAAGCATGAATTTCGAGCAAATTTATTTTTTGTTTACAAAGTTCAAAATTCGAGGATAGTTCAAACTCGACTCCTGAGCATATTTATTTTCGTTTTAATCAAGACTGAGGTAGGAGGATAGTTCATGCTGAAACTCGAGGAGTGTCATGCAGCCGTCTCGAGGTGTTGTACCCGAGGACTTCTTTTTTGAATTTTATGAAGTAGCTAGCTCGAGCTTTTCTTATGTAGCTCGAAGACTTATCGAAGATTTGGATGATTGCTCGGGCCAAAGTTTTGAGTTGCTTGCCACAAGGTATGGCCTTAAGGTGTTTGCTGGGGGGAAGGCTTCGAATTGCTTGCTGTATGGCAAGGCTTTGAGGTGCTTGTGCTATGACAAGACTTTGAGGTGCTTGCTCGGGGCAAGACTTTGAGGTGCTTGCTCGAGGCAAGGCTTCGAGTTGCTTGTTGTATAGCAAAGCTTTGTGGTGCTTGCTCGGGGCAAGGCTTTGAAGTGCTTATGCTATGACAAGGTTTTGAGGTGCTTGCTCGGGGCAAGACTTTGTGGTGCTTGCTCGGGGCAAGGCTTTCCGGCGCTTGCTCTGAGGCAAGGCTTTGAGGATTAGGAGCATATCGTGGGGAGGAAATCCTAACACTATTTATTTAATCGAAAATTTTCTGAACATCAAACGTGGGCGCGCAGGCCTGCTAATCGAAAAACTAAAAGAGACGGGGCATGCAAGCCCGACCTACTTAAAAAAAATCACAACTAAGGCAAAAATTATTAAGTAAAAGGAAGTAGGCTATTTGTAGTAGACCTTCAGATTATCCGCGTTCCAAGGCCTGGTCAGTGGTTTTCTCGAGATGTCTCTTAGGCTGTAGGCCCCTTTGCGAACCTATCTTATGAATTTGAAGGGTCCTTCCCATGTGGCCCCTAGCTTACCTGGGGCATGACCCGCGGCTTCTGCTCTCCTCAACACAAGATTTCCTGCTCTGAACTTCCTACACTTTACCCTGCTGTTGAAGTGTTTTGTTGTTCTGTCCTAGTAAGAGGCGACCCTTATTGAGGCTTGTTCTCTTACCTCTTCAAGGAGGTCAAGGTGCTCTGTTGTTCGTTCCTCGACCTCGGGTTTAAGTCTCCTAAGGCTCGACAATCTAGTCTCGATTGGCAGGGTAGCCTCTACTCCGAATGCCAACATAAATGGAGTCTCCCCCGTCGTAGTTTTGTGAGACGTCCTATATGTCCAAAGTATAGAATGTAGCTCATCCGGCCACGTTCCTCTAGCTTCTCCAAGCCTAGTTCTGAGATCTTGCAGGATTATTCGATTGGTGACCTCGGCGAGGCCATTGCTTTGAGGATGTGCAACAGACGTCAGACGGTAGTCAATTCCCAAATTGGCGCAAAAGCTTCTGAACCCCAAGTTATCAAACTGTCTACCGTTATCAGTTTTGAGGACCTTGGGTATTCCAAACCTGTAAATGATGGACTTCCAAACGAATGACCTTACATTGGGCTCTGAAATTGTGGCCAGAGGTTCGGCCTCGATCCATTTGGTGAAGTATTCAACTGCTACCGTGACAAACTTCAATTGTCATCGGGCTAATGGGAAAGGACCGAGGATGTCGACACCTCACTGTTCAAACGGGGCGGCGCAATGTATGGGGATGAGTTCCTCGGCCGGAGAATGGATGACGTTGCCGAACCTTTGACACTTGTCACATTTTTTAACGTAGTCCACATCATCCTTTTTCATAGTAGGCTAGTAATACCCATATCTTATGAGCTTAAAAGCTAGGGCCCGAGCTCCTTGGTGGTTCCCGCATACTCTTTCGTGAACTTCTGCCAAGGTTTGCGCTGCTTTCGAGGGTTTGAGGCACCTAAGGTAGGGAAGAGTAATACTCCGACGAAATAAAACTCCCTTAATGATGCAATATCTTGGTGCCCTAGCTCGAATGCTCCTCGCCATCCCCTGATCTTCGGGCAAGTTTCCATTAGTTATAAAATCAACAATTGGATCCATCTAGCACTGCTCTTGCTTAATATCCATGATGGAGGGTGCTTGGCTTATGCTCGGCTCTGTTATAAGTTTCACGTGGACCATTCTATCAAGACCATCGACTCCCATGAAGACAAGCCGGGACAAGGCATCAGCCTTAATGTTTTCAGGTCGGGATATTTTAGCAATTTCACAACCCTTGAACTTTCTTTGAAGGTCATGAACCCTCAGGCAATATAGGCTCATTTCTTCATCCTTCCTTTCAAACGTACCTTCGATTTGTCCGACCACCAACTGCAAATCACTATAAATTTTTATGTGCTCAAGTTCGAGATTAATGGCAAGCTCTTGCGCAATTATAACCGCTTCATACTCTGCTTCATTGTTTGTAGCATCAAACTCAAATCGAAGTGCGCATTGTATTTTCGTACGTCTGTCAGGGCTGATGATTATGACCCCTGCACCTGAGCCCGAGGAGTTTGAGGCTCCGTCTACGAATATTTTCCACGTATCTATGATATTGTTGGTCGGGTAATTTGCTGGCCCCCGAGGCCTTGGAGTGAGTTTTTCTATGAAATCGGCTAAGGCCTGTGCTTTTATCGATGGTCGAGGTTTGAACTCAATGTCAAATTATCCAAGTTCAATGGCCCACCTCAACAACCTTCCGGAAACGTCGAGCTTCTGAAGTATGTGCCTGAGCGGCTGGTTTGTGAGCACAACAATAGGATGAGATTGGAAATACTGTCGCAACTTTCGTGCCGCCACCACCAATGCAAGAGCTAGTTGTTCGGCCAGCGTATACCTTGTCTCCGCATCGAGCAACACTTTGTTCACCTAGTAGATAGGCTGTTGAGCCTTGTTAATCTCTTTCACCAACACCCCGCTTATCGCATTCTGAGAGACTACTAAGTATAAAAATAAAGTATCATCGGGCTCGAGTTCAACGTCTGCTTCAGTTCCTGGAATGCCTTCTCATAGTCCTCAGTCCATTCAAAGTTATGACTCACTCTGAGAGCTTTAAAAAAGGGAAAGCATTTATCTGATGCTCGGGATATGAACCTGTTCAATGCAGCGACACGGCCTGTCAGTCTCTGTACCTCCTTCTTGTTTCGAGGGGGCTCCATGGATGCTAGCGCACGTATTTTGTCCGGATTGGCCTCAATCCCTGTATGAGTGATCATGAAGCCTAAAAACTTACCTGAGGCTACACCGAAGGCACATTTGGCTGGATTTAACTTCATCTTGTATTCTGGAAGAGTGGAGAACACCTCCTTAAGATCTTCAATATGATGACCTGCTTGCTTGCTCTTAACCACCATGTCATCTACATAGGCCTCAATATTCCTCCCAATCATTTTGGCAAAGATTTTGTACACCAATCTTTGGTAAGTTGCTCCCGCATTCTTCAATCCGAAGGGCATGACCTTGTAACAATATATGGCCGAGTCGGCCATAAAAGAGGTCTTCCTGATCATCCTCTGCCATAAGGATTTCGTGATATCCAGAAAATGTATCAAGGAAGCTATACAGCTTATGGCTCGACGTGCTGTCCACCAGGTTGTCTATTCGAGGTAGGGGTAACTATCATTTGGGCACGCCTTGTTCAGATCTATGAAGTCAATACATACTCTCCACTTGTCGTTAGACTTCTTGACGAGCACTACGTTGGCGAGCCAATCGGGATACTGGACTTCCCGAATAAACTGAGCACTGATTAGCTTGGCAACCTCCTCCCGTATTACCTCTCGGCGTTCTGTTGCAAACTGTCTCTTCCTCTGTTTGACCGGCCTAGCACCCAGGTTGATATTTAGTTTGTGAACTGCAACACTTGGATCAATCACAGGCATATCCTCTACCCTCCATGCGAATACATCGATGTTGCGGGACAAACAACTTATGAGCGCGGTCAATAGGTTTGCATCAAGGTCCCGACCAACAGTCACCTTCTTATCGGGCTCGAGCTCGACCTCTACTAACTCTTCAACGGGAGAAGGTCTCCCCCTAAGGTCGGGTTCGAGTTCGGGTTTGGGTGATGATATATGCATGACGTTGGAAGTTATTCCACGAACACTGGTAATATAGCAATGCCTAGCAGCTGTCTGGTCTCCGCGTACGACTCCCACTCCGCCACTGGTAGTGAACTTCATAGCAAGGTGGAATGTAGATACAATAGCCCTGATCTGGTTGAGCAAGGGCCTCCCTAAAATGGCATTATAAGCCATCGAAATACGTACAACCTGGAACGATGTAAGTTCGGTCACCTGCTTTTGATTTGATCCCAACATTAGTGGTAGATTGATGACTCTTTCCGGGATGATTGTACCGCCTCCAAAACCTTACAGAGGGGTTTGGACGGCCTTGAGCTGGACGGCCGAAATCCCCATCTTAGAGTTATGAGAAAGTATGTTAGTCGCGCTTCCATTATCTACCAAAATCCTCTTCACCTCAAAATTAGCTATGATCGCTGATATGACCAGAGTATCGTCATGAGGATGTGACAAACCTTCCAAATCCTTAGGTCCAAACATGATTTCTTCCATACCTCCAATCATCGTCCTCGAGTTCGGGTTATACTGCCTGACGTACTGTTTACACCCACTATTGGAGTTTCCACCTGATGCTATTCCTCCAATAATAACATTAATTATCCCGACGGTAGGCTGGTCATTCTCTTTTCTTTCTGGACCTTTCCCCTTATCGCGATCGGTCATCGGACGCTTCTCATGGCCAATGTATGAGCTTAGGAATCCCCTCTTTATCAAAGCTTCAATTTCTCTCTGGAGAGCGTTATAGTTTTCTGTGGTATGCCCATGATCCCAATGATAATCACAATACTTACTCCTGTCCCGAGTGTTTGGAGGCGACTGCATCCTCGATGGCCATCTAAGTTCCTTCATATCCTTGATCTCCATAAGAACATTCGACCTTGAAGTGTTCAAACGTGTGAACGGCGCCGGCTGAACATCCTGGCTCTGCTTACCACTGTTTACTTCCTGTCGAGGATTAAAGTCGCGCTGCCTTTTTTGCTCGGGTTTCTCTGAGGTACGGTGAGAATTCCTCCTCGGGTTAAGTGTTTCTTCCATGTTGATATATTTTTCTGCTCGGGTAAGTAGCTCAGTCACGACCTTCGGTGGGTTTTTTGATAGTGACATCTTGAAAGCCTCACACCTGATGCGTATGTAAAGGCGGAGATTGCTGCAGTTATGTGAAGGCCGGGTATCTGAAGTTTTTCCTTGTTAAACCTTGTTATGAAATTACACAGTGTTTCATTCGGCCCCTGCCTCAGCTGCATGAGGGAAGCCGCTGTCTTCCTGATACGCTTGCTACTAGCGAAGAAAGCTGAGAACTTATCGGCCAAGTCAGAGAACGAAGCAATGGAGTTGGGCTCTAGGGTAGAGAACCAATCTCTGGCAGCATTAGTCAAGGGAAAAAAGCCTTGCACATTACGGGATTCGACGCTACTTGAAGATTCATGACGCCTATGTATACGTTGAGGTGGTTGATAGGGTCAGTTGCTCCATCATACTCTTTCATGCCTGGGAGTGGATAGGAGAGAACTTTCGGTGTGAATGGAGTGTTAGGGGCAAATCCTGTCGTCTCCTGGGTACTCTTCTGTAATCCAGCAGCAATTCCATCTTGTATAATCTTGGCCAGTTCTCCTGAGTCCATAGTGACCAACCTCGAGGCCGCAGGGGGACACCTGAGGCCCCGGATCTATCATTATCATGAATAGCGTGTGTATCCCGAGCATGAGCATCATTCATGAACCCCCCTTGCTGTCCTATCGTAGGCGCCGGAGGTTGTTCCTACGCCGGATGGTCATTTCTCTGGCTTAACAACTGGGTCAGCGTGGCAACTTGCTGGCGAAGTTCTTCAAAGGCCTGGGCTGTAGGTACCGCGGACGACTCTTCTTGATGGGTTATTGGATCCGCGGCAGGTGGTAGATCTGGCGCGGATGAGCTTGCTAATGGAAGACCCGAACGTGTATTGACCATGGCTTTTGGTATCGTTTCTTACAGACGGTGCCAATGATGCTACCAAAAATCGCACCTGTCGAGATCCGAGCTTGAAGACTGAGAAAGAGTACGAACGATATCTTCTGGTACCTGAAACAAATGCGTCGAGGTGTGTCATCGTCGCCCCTCCGATACTTAAGTCAGAAAGAGAATATGAATAGAAATATATGCTGTAGAACAAAGTATTTATAGTGGTAGGTGGAGCGATTATGGTAGGATTCATGCCCTTATTTTTTATGATGTAAATTGTGTGTGTCGACATACCTGATTAATGAATGAGAACAAAGTATTTATAGTGGTAGGTGGAGCGATTATGGTAGGATTCATGCCCTTATTTTCCGGAGTGATTATAGGGATGGGTTTTGGAATGTTACTATAAGTCTAGTCTTACCATAAGAGAGGTGTTGCCCAAGATAGGATTCCTTGATGACCTAGTTGTGAATAATTGCAATGGGATGGGGCCCTGTCGTCATTAGCGTTGGAGGCGATTTGAAGCATGGAAATGTGTTGGCCTCGAGCGTCGTGGCGATGTTCATGCCCGAGCTCGAGGACATAACCCGAAGAGGTCACCCCTCGATAGCACCCAAAGTCCAAGGGAACTCCCCGGGCATTGTGTTCGGGGCTGTTCGAAAATGGGACTATCATCTCCAACAATGGGAAAATGTTACGGGCGAGTGGTCGGGCTCGGGGTGATCGGAAACCAACCACATCATTTATGATTGAAAAGATAAGAGAAAAAATGTATTACAATTTTAATTGGGTCCAAACGAGGGCTTAATTAATAAGATTAATTATTTCTTGGTCCCATCAGGCTAAGTGTTCTACTAATATAGAAACCTCACGTAAACTTCCAAACTTAATTCTCTTTAAATCCGACGCAACATCCTCCTAATGCAAAGTGGAGTTTCAATTTGTTCCTATCGTATGGATTTCTATTAGAGGTTAGACATTCAGACAGATATATATTGCTGAGATCGTGGTAAATTTAAATCATTAAATGTATATTTTCTATCACAATTTCTACTTAAAAAAGGTGATCCAACTTTTGGATTTTGAAATTATTTTTGTTATGTTGTGCATTGATAAGTTTACACTTATTGAGGCTATTAAAAGTGGCAAATTGGGAGTACTTTTAGAATATTATTGCTAAATCTTTTATAAATATCTTTTTCTAGGTGGAACTCGATGTTAGATAGTAGTTGGAGAAAAGGAATGAAATCCAAGAGAAAAGAACGCGATTTGTGCATAATCTAGAAGGGGGACAAAAAAGATAAAGGGCTAAACTTGCAATTAGAAAGACTTGAACTGAAGATAAAGATGAAATCGAGGATCAAAATATCCATACTTTCGCTGTTTTTGTATAATTAGCATGCTAGGCTAAATCCTAATGTGTTGGGATGATTATGTAAATCTTAACTGTTTTAATTCAAAGACTCATCTTTTAAGTATGGATTGTGTTTTGAGTGATTGGTATCACACTTATATTGATTAGTTGGATGTAAGGGATTTATTTTGTTTCCAGGAGGCATAGCATATTGTAATAATCAATAAGGATCTTATAATAGATGGGGAGAATTGCAACCAAGGTATCAAATCGAGCAGACTTGATCTAAACTTTTCATTTGTACCATTCAAAATACCAAACATTTAAAAAATTCACAGATGAAGTGCAAAATGACAATTTTCGTTAGTTTGACTCCAGAAATCGTCAATTGACCCCAAAAATGAAAATATTTATAATTTTAACCAAATAAGGCCATGGCATTTTGGATAAAACACATTTCTTTTATTAAATAAAAAAAAAAAAAAAAAAACTACAACCACCCCCATCTCCTTCTTCTCCA